>JAODJX010000136.1:5784589-5798688 GCA_026776945.1 Isichthys henryi | reverse complement strand
CACGACGACATGGGGAGAACATGCAAACTCCACACACATGTGACCCAGGCAGAGATTCGAACCCGGGTCCCAGAGGTATGAGGCGACAGTGCTAACCACTGCACCACCATGCCGCCCCTTGTGACAGACTTGAGTACAGATAAAATATGTAATAAGAGGAGCTCTCTGTCCCTCTCTCTCACTTTTGTTCAATCTGCTCACCTCACCTGTACAGTAAATACAACCAGGCAATTCCATCTCACTCCTGTTTTTGATCTAAATAAGAAAATGCCCCATCTGTCTGTCCGTCCGTCTATCCATCCATCCATCATTTTTCTGTAACAGCTTGTACTATTCAGGGTCACAAGGAGCCTCTCAGAAGCTAAGGGCGCAAAACAGGGAACAACCCAGAATGGGGCACCAACCCAGTGTCCAAATCTTACACCTTGTTGCATGTTCAAAATTAAACAAAAAAAAAATCCAAGTGTGCAGAAATGCTTCCGTGTATTAAGATAAACTTACACGTCACAATGAACAATGACCGTCAGGCTGATCATGTGACTTGCAGATCGCGAGTTCTGAGACCAATCACATGCAGTTTTACGGGTTAGAAAACGTCTTTTAGCTGAACAGCAGACAGGTCACGCACACACAGGTAGTGTCAGTATTCAGCAAACAAACATCCCCCGTTTCGGCAAACTCAGTGCATCCCATTTTAAAACGTAAAATGCATACAGGCCCCCACGTTCCACACACCCCCCCTCCCCGGCTGACTGACAGGACGTCACAGGCAAACGCTCTCAAACTCAGGTTTCTCCTTCGTCATTATTCCTAAGAGTCAGGGGGGTCTGGACTCGGGGTCAGGCTGAGTGTCAGTGCACTGTTAGGGCCCAGACAGGCTGTTATCTCAGCACACAGCATGGCAGGGGAGGCGGAGGTCACATGACACAGAGGCTCACCCCCAGCAGGGTCAGTGGGCGTGCTCTAAGCCTGCCCTCAGAACAACGTGATACTGTGTAGACTCCTCCTCCTCGTCACATGACCTGGAAAGATCCCCAGAGCATTCAGACAGTCCCTACGGTGCCCCCTACCCCCCCGGCAAGATGGAAACACTCCATAGAGCTTGAGGTGGAACTGTCAGACAGGACATTTTTCTCCTGTATTTACAATTATAAAATAAGAATTACATTAAAATGCCATTAATGTAGTCAGGCAGTGAACATTGCTATTATGAAGCAAGTCCTGATTCGTAGACATGAGCTTCTGGTTTGAGAATAATTGTACACGCGCTAACGATAAGTTTTTAAAAGCACATCTCTGTCTCTTTCAGTCCTTCTTTTGCCAACGAAGCCATGATTTCAGGTGTTTCGAAGAAAATAAAAAAGTACTTGAGATGCATAGATGTGTAAATACATCATTCTCATCACCATTCAAAGGAAAGGAGTGGAAAGAAGACTGGTATGTCGCCACCTGGTGGAAGCAGTGGGTATGGCCAGAGGTTGACTGCTCACCTGGGCGTGACCTGCGTCAGCTCATCAGAGGGGTGCAGGATGCGGCAGGTGGTGAAGGTGTAGGTGGAGCTCGTGTGGGACATGCATTTGCCGGGGAAATGTACTGCAGAATACGGGCGAGAGGGGGCGCCAGGTCAGCATTTAGCACAGGAGACATGGTACAGATCAGAACACAGCCCAAGAAACCAAGAGAAAATTTTAAAGCTGCATCAAGCCTGTATTCACAGCAGCATGCGGCTACGAACAAGGAATCCCATTCACAGGGCACGGAGAGCCATTTCATCACATTACCATAGCCGTAAAACATAGTAAATAAGCACCTGTATAATTTATTCCTGTGGATCATGCTCCACATGATTTCACTTGCTCTGAATACAGGTAATTATGGCCTTTGACTTGATGCAGATTTACAAGAAGAATTTGTCATTAAAGAGACAGGCAGCCAGATAAAAGCATGAAAGATTAGAGAATGGAGGAATGAGGCTCGTGAGGAGGGCACTGGCTGTGCAGTTAGAACACCCCTGTATGAATGGGGCCGCTTTAAAAATAGACTAGGTCATTCGATCCGAGCCCTGGCTGCCAGGTGCTGTGCGGGTCACACACACTCATGCTATCCACTGGGGGCGCCGCTGCGACCTTCGGGACAGTATCACCACACTGTCACATGAATAATTCCACAGTGCGTTGCACCAGCTTCGCTCTATGCATCTGCAGAAGCAACGGCCCGGCCAGGCCGCACGTCCCACCGGGCCTTTCGGATATGCAATTTCATGGCTCTGAATTACAACCCCAAAAAAACAGCTGAACTCAAAGCCCCTGATTGGATGTCGATATGGGAAAGAGGCATGACTGTTTATAGAGACTGATTACAGTAAAAATGGCAGGAAGGAGCAGGACAGGATGGGGAAACTAAATCTGCAGGTCAAAACGGACTGGAGAGGAAGCAGGTCCACCATGTGCTGACAACGAGAACAGCCCCATGAACACCAATACAGGGACATCGCCCCCTATGGGCCGGGGAGACAGTGACAGGCCAACTGTTTAGCAAAGCGGAGTAATGTTAAGTTTAAGCAGGCTGGAAAGCACCTATGACTACTCATGTCAAACCCTAACCCTGAACCCCAACCATAACCTGCTTCTGAGCATCACTAAACCTTGTGATGAAGCATCTCGTTTCTGTTAGCCAGTTAATTAAGCGTGGTTGTTATGGGAGGCGGGGGGCAGGCTTATCTAAACTGCCTCAAGGCCCCCAACCAAATATCTACACTGGGGTTCTCCTGAACAGTAACATGACTGGTTCATCGGGGAGGTACGTTCAGCACTGATTACAGTACTTTTCACAGCTGCAGAGAAATGCTCTTTATCAGCACACGGATGGCACCGAGAGAAACTGAAGATTCTTATAAGACGAAGAGTTTTTGGAGTGAAATTAAAAATGGGGTATACTCAATGGCACAGGCGCACACGTCTGGGATGGTGGGGGGTGCAGGTGTGTGCGCGTGGGGGCGAGGGGGGCAGTGCCCGGCGTGCCGCTGGATGTCCTCTAGGGGGCTCCCTCACCGGACGCCACAGCACTGGCGGCTGGCGGCTCCGGAGGATCCTGGGTGCTGTGTGGGGGAGAAGCTGGTCTCCCGGGGGTGGGCCTCTCACCTGAGGCCTGGGGGTTGCCAGCGTCGTGCCCGTGGGAGGAGGCGGAGCTGGGCCGCGAGGGACACGGCGGACGCGTGGGGGCTGAGGTAGAGAGGCTTGCGAAAGGACGGTCACCTGGCTCGTCCTCCTCAAAGTCCGTGAACTGGTAGACGTCCTCATCTGCGTCGACCTCCAGCGGCCGGAAGCCCTTGGTTAGCACTCCCGGCCGCGAGTCCAGGATGCCCCCCAGGTGAGGCTGTGCCAGCTGCTGCCAGTGATGCAGGGTGACAGAGCCTGAGGCAGCGGGGGACAGAATAGCAGAGCGCAGAGTTAGGGCGGAGTCCTGTGCACCCTGGGAGCGTAGCCAATCATGTTGGAGAAAAGGCGGGATTTACACTGCTATAGACAACAGCAGTTAGGAGGCTGCAGTTAGATAGGAGACCCGCTCACAGACACACTGGCCCACAGATGCACTGTGTATTGTGCCACATAACATATTACAACATAACCATCCGGGTGCAAACCTGCCCTTGAAGTTGGCATGAACCTATCACTGACAGCAGCCTGTAGCATGACTGCATTACCACTGCACCTTTCCTCAGTTTAGAATTAGGTCACACTGCCGGAGTAATGTACATCACAACTGTCTAAACCGCCCTCTGGCTGGCTTGAAGCCCCAGCAAAGGGTTCAAACTGGCACCTCTTACAGGGTTAGTCAGAGAGACAGACCCACGGTGGAATGTCCTGCTCTCGAAAGGTTAGGTACACTGTCGACGGCACAAAGAAAGAGAGGGGGGGCCAGAATGAGCAGCGGATTTTATTGAAGGGTCATAAAAACAAAGACTGAATAATAGACAGAATGAGAAAGAAAAGGAGTGGAAATAAGCAGGGGGGCAGAAACGGCACACGTGAAGGACAACATCAGGAACGGAAAACGTCCGTCCATCCTGTACCCAACCTTCAGAGCAGTCGCCTCAGAGCAGACGCCTAAGCACATATATGAAAAGCACACTGGCCCTTTAAGGCTCCAGGGCTTCAGTCCTCCATTTACGTAGGAACTTCAATTATTTGCAAGCTTAGAGACCTCAGGTGACGTCACGCTGGTTTCCCAGGGTGCCGGGTGGCTCTGCTCTCTGCATCATTATGATTTGGGCGTTATAGCCGGGGCCTATTAGCCGGGGTTACATCTGTCGCCCTTCCTGATACTGCAGATATACTTCTGGTTTCACTGTATATACGTGATACAATATTATAAACAACATTAATCACTATAAATAATAATAACATCAACAACAAAAATAAAAAACAACAACAAATATGCAGTGCAAATGCCACGTGAGTGTGAGCCCAGCCACTGCGTGGGTTCGAGTCCCTCTCGCACATTAGGGGATCTCGAACCAACAGCGCGGCTGTGTGTGCCGGAAGTAGAAGGAGTGTTGCAGTGTGGACAGGCCAGCAGCCTCGTGGTTGAGGAGGGCCCAGAGGGCGTCGCGGACAAGCAGCGGCAGGGGCGGGGGCCCGGCGCGGTCACCTTCCAGCGGCTTGACGATCTGCAGTTTCTCAGGCAAGTAGGAGCGGCTGTAGACAGAGTAGAGCGACAGGCCTGAGTGCTGCGTGCCTAGCGAGGCCAGGCTGTCAGTGGGCGTCAGGCCGCCGCTGCCCAGCTCGCCCCGCTCCGCCAGCGCCTGCAGCTTCCGCTCCCGCTCCTCCTCAAAGAAGCGGCGCTCACTTAGGTAGTTTTCTCGCCGCAGGGACAGGCGCCGTAGCGCCACCTCCAGGTCACGCGAACCCGGTGTGCCGGGGGTGCCCATCTTCTTGTTGGAGTCGACGGGGCTGCGGCCGAGAAGCCAAGGGGGTTGGAGAGGAAGAAAGAGGGGAAAGACGAAAATAAATATCAAATCCAGACAGCTGGCATGTGGATCTAGAGGAAGCTTCTAGAACATACAGATAATGGAGTGAGACAGAGGATGAGCCTCTTTGTTTATGGCCCCACAGCAACTTGGGATCCTCAGCAGAAACACACAGCAGGATTCCAATGAGCTGCTGGTTCACGAGAACTGAAGGTCGCTGGGTCCAGTCCCAGGACAGCAGCACACTAACACTCACTCACTCACCCCCTGTGATCCAGTTATAAGAGTTTTGGCTGGGGAGGGGGTCTGAGTGTAATTTTACAGAAGGGTGGGACACGAAAGAAGAACAAAAATGTGCTCTAATGGTAATCAACGGGGATTGGGCGGGGTTACAGTATGATATCGATACGGTGATCCCACTCACCTGCCCCCCGACGACGACCCCGTCTCCAGGATGATGCTGTTGGTGCGGTTGTCGATGACAACGTTGTTGACGTCGCCGGCGTACAGGCTGGAGCGCGGCGTGCTCCTGCAGCTGGACCGGGCCGAATTCAGCACCGACGACTGGTTGGACCCCGGGATATTCATGGGTGAGGGGCCCCAGGAGCGCTGGCGGACTGTCTGGTTGACGTTCTTCACCGTCTCGAACACACGCCGGGGGTGGGATCTGTTCACATACAGGAAGGCCGTGGTGAATCTGCCGGAACAATCACACTGGCCACTGAGCTGCCCTCCAAAGCGTACGACAGACTCACTTCTGCTCCTCCGTTTCCGGGTCGTCCATCTGCAGCTCTTTCCTCATGGTCCCCTCTATCTCCGCTGCCAGAGAGTCCTGCAGGGTCAGAGGTCACGTCTCAGCAAAGCCTCAACACGGACACCTCCACTACACCCCGAAATAGAGCTCGTCAGGGCCCCCAACCCACTGACCATGGGGAAGAGGCCCAGCGCGTGGAACCTCCGGGGCGTGCTCAGGGGAAGCGTCCGATTCCTCAGGTTCTTCAGCTCCTCCTGCGCCTCCCGTAGCATCTCCATGCACTCAGCATACTTGTCCTCCAGTTCACGCAGCTGCCCAGAGGTTGGGAGGGAGAGAAAGACGGTGGGCCGTGTCATTGGCCAGTGAGGGAGCGAAGGTCAGACAGCAGGCTCTGTCATTGGATGATGTGGCTGGAGGCGGGGCTCCATGCTCCACTTACCTCCGCAGTCAGCTGCCGCTGGGCGTCCTTTGCTGCCGCCAAATGCTGGTTGAGCTCCTCGTTCTCGATGGCGTACTACGAGAAACGGGAGCAGACGATGGAGTTATGGGCGTGTCCCAGGATACCTACATGGACCTCTGGGAGATGTACGCCGGCTGGCACTCACAGATTTGGACTTCTTCTGCAGGTCCACGATCTGGGACAAGAGATGCGTGATCTCCTCCTGCTGGCGGGAGGCATCCTCCGTCTTTTTCGCCAGCTCCTCCGCGATGGATGTGATCTGGAGGTTGGCATCTCCTACGGGGAGGAGGAAGGAGGTCATGTCACGGCCATGATGGGATCAACATGAACATCATGAGTCTCTGGGATTAAGTAGTTACTCCAAAAGCATGACTGCACTTTAAATGGTCTCTCAGGCTGAGGCGACGGCAGCATGACTAGTTAAGTGGCAACACTGTAATATAAATACCAGCCCTCACATAGTAGGGGGGGGTTGTGGCAGCTGGTGTCTGATTATGCAGACAGGCTCTTAATGCCCTGTGTGGTGTGTGTGTGTGTGTGTGTGTGCGCACACATTATGGTGTCATGTACCCCGTTTACTTCACCTCACATGTACTCAGCACAGACAGAACTAAAGTGGCCCTTCATGCACTTTCTCCTCATAACCCGAAGCAGTGCGGACTCATGCGGCTCTCTAATGCAGCTTAAAACCATGTGCACTTACGCAGTTCTTTAACACAGTCATTCACGAGCTGCTGCTCCTTCTCCTCGTATGAGATGGTCTCTGTCTCCAGGTGGCACGCCTGGCAGCGAGATGGTGGGCGGAGTTACATCCCAGTCCCCACGGCAGCCACCCAGCCTGACCCCGCCTCCGCTCCCCTGCCACCTTTACCTCCGACCGCAGCACGATGTTCTCCTCCTCGAGGTCCTTCAGCTTCTTTTGCAGTGAGTCAAGTGGAAAGTAGCTCGGCACAGAGGATGACGAGTCGTTACGGCGTAGCCTAGCAGTGGGGGGGGGGGTGAGAGAGCACCAGTGACCGCGTGTGCGCGTACATGGACACAGACTGCCTGCCGATTAGTGCTGACTCCCAGGCTGTCACATGATGGACGCATCACAGATGGATACATAACTGGCTTAAGGGAACAGCTTCAACAGTAACGAGCGGGAATCACGCCTGCTGTCTGTCACATGGTGGTGGGGGGTGACCCACCTGACTCTGTATCTGTATTAAGTTACACAGAGCAGACCACAGACAGCAGAAAACAAACAACATGACAGAGCTTTGATCAAGTGTTCATGGAGGATGGAAGCCTAATATACTGCGGCACAGAGTCAGAGCCGGGAAGTGGGAGTCCGACATACACGATACACTGGAGTGTTAAATCTAGGGTGTTAATCCAGTGCAAGATTACCAAGAACCACCAAAAACCAAGCCGTACAATGTTTCCCATTGTAAAGTATGCTAGCTGGAAACGTGGTCCTGCGAACACCGAAAGTGTGACCAAACAGAGCCATTTGCATCACCACCTCTGACTGGTCGCCATGGAGGGCGATACTGGTGTTCTGCATTGATATGCATGGATAATCTGAATGAAAAAAGGGATTTTCTATATATCATTCATTATTAGTAGTATCGCACATCGCGATGTATTGATGCATTCCCGATAAATTGGAACTTAAATTTTGAACCTCCTGCTTAAAAAAGTACTATAGAATAGCTGAACAGAATGGATTCATAATGCAAATTTACGCAAGCAAATAGTAATTCCTCTAGCGTTTGATACTTAACATAAAAATAATGATTCTCAGACGTGCTAGCAGAAATTAGCACACGGTAAAAAAAATTCAAATAAAAACTGGACGAACACATGCCAGTGGTGGGGTCTACTGTGGTAAATCACAATGTACATTGCGCGAACAGTGTCTCTTATAATTAACATCTCTTCCGTTTTTTTGTCGCTGTGGGTCTCCAAACCCAACAACTCCTTTATCGAGCCGAACTTTCTGCACTGGAAAACGAAGTGAGTTGGACCCGCGCAGTGACTGGTGTCTCTATAGTACAGCTTGGATACGACCGGTTCCTATCTGCCAATCATCCAAGCGCCATTAAAGACAATAACCCCCCGAGCAGGAAGTGAGTGACGATCTCAGGAGGACAATCACTGGAAGGAACAAACAGGATGCTAGATCACGGAGGCTGTACCCCGGAGGAATTACCCAGCTCACACTGACAGGCTCTTCATGGCTGACTGGTTTTATGAACCAGGCAGTTCCTTAACCACAATGCCACCTGCTGGCCGATTGTGGGAGAAGGTGTCCCGGGGGAAAATGTGGCAGGAGGCAGCAGACGGGTGTCAGACTCACGGTGTGGAGGTGGTGGACTCGCCCTCACTCTCCTCCGCCGCGCTGGTGTAGAACTGTAGCAGTTCGTCCTTCATGGAGAGCTCATGCCGCAGCTGCGATACCTGCGGGCCAGGTCACAGGAGCGGGGGTGTCAGTGGGAGGGGGGCGGGGGATACCCTCTCAGGTGACCGCACACTCTGGGTAACTGCACACCTCAGGCGCAGCCCTCACCTCCTCACGGATGATCTCCACCTGCTCCTCCAGGGATTCATTTCGCTCACTCAAGGTCTTGTTCTTCTTCAGCAGAGACTGGCCGATGCGGGCCGCCAGCTCCAGATCACGTTCTTTCTGCAGGGAAGGGTTAAAGCTCAAGTCTGCGAAGGCATGTACACCAAGCACCTGATCCAGTGTCCATTCTCATTCGTGGTCACATCTTCAGGAGTAGAAAATAGAAGCTTTTCCCGAGTTACCCGCAGCCTCTATCCATCCTACAACAGGGCAATAATCTAGAGTAACCAGCAGACTTCAGACCGCCACGCACCTTTATCTGGGGTATAGCAGCATCAGTACGTATGACCCACAATGCTCTACTGTTCTTATTTGCATTGAACTGGTTCTCTCTTGCATTTCAGTGCATTCATGTGTTTCTAAGCTGCCCACAGCGTGTGTGTGAGTGAGTGCATCCGTCTGTGTGTCCAGGGCACGCCTCTGCTTTGTCCCCTGAAAGATGGATTGCTGGATGGGTAAGAACATGGTTTGTTAGGCACGTCGTCACGTGTGACGACCAGCCTCCTGTCCCAAACCTCAGGTGCCACAGTTCCTCACCCCGGCTACTTGAAGCCATTAATGGGATTTGTAGCACCTTTTTTGGCCTCAAATTAAAGTGCATGATGGTGAATAGTGCCTCACCTCCTCAAGCAATCGGGTCACAGCGTCGATGTCATTGTATGTCTTGGTCATCTGGCCCACACGTTCAGCACAGAGGACTGTGGGAGAGTGGGGAGGGGCGTCAGGAACACAGAAAGCAGATGGGAGCCATACATGTGACAGGGCACACAGCTTGACCCTGCACCACACACACACACACACACACACACACACCCTGTACAGTCAGTGCCCCCGCCTGGCAAGAGGCCCGGTTTCCGGGAGTCATGACGACAGTGTTTTCTTCACAGGTTACATAATGTATCTCAGAAATGACAAAAAAAAACACATAGGTGCCTCAGAGATAAAGGCACTGAATCAGACAGGGACACCAGCAGGTGACATGCTCTTGTCCTGGTGACATTGCCAGCGGAAAAAAAAAAAAAAAAAAAAAAAAACTCACTCGTGTGAGGAAGGTCAGACTGCGGCTTTCGCATGAAATGCTGCGCGGCTGCTCCGCTGCATAGTAAAATCAGCCAGCTGCCAGTTCTGCGGCATCATCCCCATCATCCAAAGCTATGAAAGCAGGATCAGCCAGTTCCTGGGGCAGCTGGGATTATGGGTCTTGCTAACGGGTCCCATGGCGTTATCACTCTGGGTCTCTCCCATTACGGTATCTTAACCTGCTGATCCGCACGCCGCCCCCATTACCTCCGTGCTGTTAGCTTACTTAGGGAATTTCTCTCATTAAATACAAACATCATCAACAGCAAGACGTCCCTTTAACTCCGTTGAGGCGCAGGCCCAATCTCTCCTACCAGGACGATGAAGCACCAACCTTCTTCAGCATGTGATCATAACAGATGACAAGCTCAGCAGCCATTAACTGGACACCTACCACCCATAAGCTAAGCCAGTGATGAGATCTTCTCAATGTGAAACTGTAGCGGTGCTTGCTGCGTCTGACCACAAGGGGGTGTCCTCACACCCAGGTGCAAAGCAGCTCCCACACAAACATGTAGTGCTACTCCGACACTGAACATAAACACCCCTCAGCCTGCTCACCCCCCCGAGCTACAGTGTCAAACAGCAGCTGCTGAGAGAGAAGTTGGCTTACTGTGACGACCCACCCCGCTTTCACTGTTGCATCACTCCAAAATGAGGCACCCCACAGCCCCCCTAGGAGAACATCGTACGTCCAAAACAGACTCCGCCGAGCATCAATTTGTCATTCCAGCATAGGAGCTCCCATGGGTTTTCCTATAAACACTGAGAGGAGGGGGGCGCTCCCACAGGAGCAGCCAGAAGGTCACCGTCCAGCAGAACAGCCGGGTTACAGTCCACTCAGGGTCAGAAGGAATGCTGTAATCACAGGGTGTGTTTGCTGGAGCCGTATCTCACCCCGTAACTCAGTAACAACACAAACACACAGGGCTTTTTGAAAGGGGCCCTACATGTTGAGGATGTGCCATCGCTGTAATTAAGCTCAATGCAATGACACCTAAGACGGATCTTAAAGGCATGGATTAATATTTACAATAGAACTACATTGCACTACACAGCAAACAGTGCATAGATGAACCCATGCCAACCACAGTAAGGAGTCTGCTGCCAGAAGCCAAGGCGAGTCCGTATTAAATATAAATAAACACAGTGATATCAGGAGAGAAGCCGGTTAGGTTCAGAGGGAGGACACCGTTTTTACCATGACTAGCAAGCACACCATTAATAAGTAGATCATTAACGTATTGAACGATTCATGGCAGAAACGCTCACTTCTTGGCTAGGTGGTGAAGATTAACGCTTTGTGCCATGCTCCCCCCAATGCCAGACGTGTCAGCACAACAGCAGGCCGTATGCAATTGTGACACTGCTGTGCCATGTGTCTGTTTGAAGAACGGCACAGGGGGGATCAAGGAGGAGGAGTAGAAGGGCACACAGTCATGAAAGCCAGAGAGAGACGGCCGTGTCGTCGTGCAGGGACAGCACAGAGAACGAAAGCACTGAAACGGGGACAAACTGCATTCTCGGCTAATGACACGGCCATTATTACGCCACACGGATAAAACCCAAACGCCAATACAGCAACTGAGCAGTAATAATCACAAACCAGTCACTGCTTCTGGCCTCAGGTTAGGACATCAGATACCAGATAAGTGCCCAACATCTCTCCCTGCACCACGCAGTTTATCACCCCTAAGTTCAGACTTTGTGTCGACATGCTGGCCATAACTAAAGAGCAAGCGATTGATTAAGTTAGACAAACTAGCAAAGGAGAAAAAGACATCAGCCAGAGACTCCTACAGTGTCACAGCGGCCACCGGGGAACGCGACCCACAAATCGGGGAACCGGAAACAGCGGCTACCTTCATGCAGGGACAGGGGGTCCTCCACGTCGTCATCGTATTCGCACTGGGAACCAGACGTGTTAGGGGGCTCCGGAGAACAGCTCAGCTCAAAGATCTCCTCCTCGGGAAAGGTCAGGGGCGGGGAGGACATGATCCGCACACGTTAGCGTGTTAGCGGTCTGTGACAGAGGAAGGTTCCTTCAGAACCGCCATTATGGCTTCTGCTTCTATTGGTTAGAAGACACCCGGGACAAGCGGAGCTCCCAGCCCGGACGGGCACACCCTCACGGTTACTCTGTCCCATGCGCTTTGTTTGTGTTCAACCACCACAGCAGGGAGGGATCAGGCTAACTGAAGGGGTGCTTCATTGGCTCGGTCCGTAAACCGGGCAAAGCATGACGACAGATTCACTGAAAATTACAAAACACCTACATGGTTTTGCAAATGTAGTGCTAAGTTGTGAGCTACTGTCTAATGTTTTTACTCAAACATATATGCATTCACACTTACGTCTATCTGGCCTCCCCTCTCCATATAGGGAAAATGGTATGTTCTGAGGAAGTGCCATGGAAACTTAACTAGGTAGCTCAAACTACAAAACAGGCACACCTGTTCCTGGGGGTGGTGCCACAGATGATATGCACAGGTGACTCAGTTTGCTCTTATCACACATATTTATGCAAAGAGTCAAACTGGAGATAATGGCTCATTCTTACTCTGTCTAGTTATGCAACAACGGCAAACTGCGTTTTGAAATCACGAGTCAAACATCTGAATTCAACAGAAAGATACCGAAGGTCCTGTGTTTGCCGAGACTTTTAGCGCCGTTACGCTATCGAGTATTTCTGCACACACAATGAAGCATCGCTATGGAGACGCCTCAGTAACCACAAGCGCGAAGCTGGAATGCGCCACAGAAGAGCCAGTGGGGGGAAAGCTCTCCCATCACTGGGTTATAAACTCCCAGAAAAACAAAACAAAAGGAGACGAAAGACCCACCCTCCTCAGAGAATGGGTATACTGGTGGATCCTCTCCACAGGGCATTTCCCCCCCGCTTGGAGTTAATGTCACCCTGGTGTAGATAGGACCTGCACTGCACCTGCTGTTTTGTATGCAGTATTATGTGACGGCATGAAATCACCAAGTATACATTCACATTAAAATGGGAGGCAGGATAAACAGCCTGAGAATATTGAAATCCAGCAACTAGAGATGGAGCCCCGAGTGCAACAGCCGGTTACGCACAGCGATTCAGCAACAGCGACAGCACATCTGAGCTGTCTCCCCAGCGCCCGGCGTGATGTGACCGCCAAACCACATCCCTGTCAGCCAATTTGCATGTGCAAACCTGCTCCGGGACCTGCTGCCCCCCCCCCATCCGACAGCTGTGCCTGGGGGTGAAGACCCTTGGGGCTGCATCAGAATCACACATGTGGACAGCGCACCGGGACCCGCGTTAGCGCGTGATGACATGGGGAGGGGCACGTCTGGGTTCGTCATGACGAGAATGTGACTCTCCGCCCCCCACCCCCCCCCCAAATGATGCGATGTTGATGCCACACCGAACACCGTGGAGGTCATACGCGAGACACAAGGGGCGATCAGGCAGGATGGATGCAGCCGCAAACACAGACGCAGACACGCGCACAGGAGGTCGGACACCCCACGTAACCCCACACCACGGCTGCATCGATCGCAGGAGGGAGAGGAGCGGCCGCTGAGGCTGTCACCGTACCATCAGTGCACTCTTCATAGTACCAGTCCAGCTCGAAGTAATCCGCCTCGACGAATCTCTGCATAATCAGCGTCCGTCTTCCATGCTGCCCAGTCAGGAGAATCGCAGGCCGTCCTCCACGCCGCCCGCGGTCCAGCAGGGGCCAGCTCCCGTCCACATGCGCGATCTGCTACCCGAATGGGAGCACGGGGAGGGGGCGGGAGAGCAGGGGGACGGGTGGGGGTGGGGGAGGGGGCAGGCTGCCAGAAAGCCCCGTGATTGGGAAAGGGGCGTGTCCGATTTTGTGCTCCAAGGCTCTGAGCAGCCGAGTCAGTGCCGGATCCTGACAGAGGGGGGAGGAGTGAAGGCCGGATGAGAAGGCAGCCAATAGCAGCAGGCTACGTCATATACACACCCCCGACGGGGCCATCCGTCACGCCCATCCCCCCCCCCCCCTCTCTCTCGCCGTCTCTCTCGCCCACCTCTCTGCAGATGCAGCCTACATCGTCTTGCAGGGGCGGTAGCCATGGTTACTGGCACGGGGCAAGATTCTACATGGATGCCTGTCCCTTTAAGAAGTAAACGCATCATCATCCGCACCCTGAAATGATGCAAAGCCGAGGGCCTGACGGCAACACATGCAGAATGACGGCTAATTTAACACAG
>JAODJX010000136.1:5728462-5742913 GCA_026776945.1 Isichthys henryi | reverse complement strand
ACCCAGGTGGAGACTCGAACCCGGGTCCCAGAGGTGTGAGGCAACAGTGCTAACCACTGCACCACCATGCCACCCCAAGGGTTTACCGATCTTAATAAAAATATACATACAGGAGTATAAAAGCCAGATTTGCAGGACTCCCATGGTACAGTCTTAGCCCGGCCCACAGCTCCTCCCCAATCAGCCGTCCCCGTTTGTGTCATATGCTGTCGACATCATCATGGCACAAAAGTGCACATGGAGCCACAGGGGTCAGCAGCAGGCCAGCGAGCTGGTTGAGGGATTGGTTTTCCTTTATTTTGCTATATTCATTTCTCCACAGCGCTCAGGGGGCGAACGGGGTGGCTGGTGAGCTCTTCCTGAATAAACGCACTACAGCTGTCCGTCCGATTGCCTTGCGGCTCTGTTGTGTTAAAGGCGCGTGTCTGAAGCACCACTGTCGTGTCTTCCGCTAATTAATAATGAATCGTTTTATTGTCCCGTTTGCATAAACATCGCAATGCTTAAACCTGATCGGACCAGCAGGAATACGCCGCTGCTCCGAGTGGCTTTATGTTCAATTCTGCACAGGATCGTTTTACATCTGCTGAAGCTCATTAGATAGTTTCTTTTCTAAGTGTTCATCCCTATGCCTGAGTAACAGGCCGTGACTGTGAATGATATTATTTTGAGCGGCTCACGCGAGCTCCTCTTGGAAAATGGCTGACTGCCTTACAGAGCCACAATTTCTAATCCGCGGCCCTTGAGTCGAAACAGGTTTGTCAAGCCAAATACGTCTGAGCATGGAAATCTCTCAGTTGCATTTACTCCTTCATTAGCCTCTTAGAAAGTACAGTCCCATGTACATAACCAACTTCTCTGTGAGGTTTAGCTTGGGCAGCCATCACAGGAAGCATGTGCAGCATCTCTGCATCCCCACATGTGACCCACCTGACATGTGGAGCAGTCATAGACATTCACCCCCCCCCCCCCTCGAGCGACGCCCCCTGTGAGATGTGTGACAGCAGTAGGATTTCTCTAACCGCCCTCACAAAGGCATTAAGCATTTCTACCTTCGTCATGCACACACAGTGATGACCTCACACTTTCCCTTAGACAATAAAGGTGAAGAATGCTGAGGGTGATGCTCGATAGACTGTCCCGGCTGCAGAGGGCGCACTCTGGCGTGTCTGTGCCTCTCCTGGCAGCAGGGCTCTTGTCGGCGTTTCAGCACATTGCTCGTGTCGATGCCAAGGTTTTACTGCACATCAAAGCGTGCCGCCGATATTTAGCATATGAAAGCGGGGCGTGTCATAAAGGTGGAATTTCATGAAGATCCTGAGATGCATCACCAGCCATTCATTCTCCGTGTGTCTGAATGTCTGTGTCTGAAGGCCATCTCATTTTAGCATGTGTTGTCTGTCAGAAGAAAGAGTCAAGGAAAGAATCTCAAGCGGGCTTCATAATAAAAGTCTCATAGTAAAAGCCTCAGTTTGTTTATATTGTGCGTGTGCAGGCATCCTGCTAGGCCCTTTTATCCGATGTTATTATCAAGGCACTGCTTTACATTCCTGATCAGCACCATGCTTCTCATATGTGGCAAATTGCTGCTGCCTCCCAGTGCTGCATTGGCTTTTTAGAGAATATTGACTGGATGGGGACTTGGCTTTTACTTTGAAGACCTTTTCTGATGGAAGCAGTGATATTGATGCATTGACCTGCACCCTTTCCCCTGGTACCATTCAGGTTATCTTACCGCTAATGGTTCTGAGCCCTGTCACTTCTGTGGCTGGTCACTGCCATCTGCAGTGTCCTAAAGCCTATAGACTTTGCACATAAAAATTAAATATGTATGCTGCTCTTTACATCATTTCCATAATCTTCAGACTGTATGGTTTTAATGCTTAGCAAGCTAGTTGTCTTTATGTGCCAGCTGTCCAGTCTGCCGTTGGCTGCGACTCGCTGGCAAAAGATTAGGCCCTTCCTCTGTGAGGGCAATTATTTGGTGGGTAGAATGTTAGGACAGTTTGAAATAATAAAAAAGCATTTTTAAATCATTAAACCAGCTCTTTTTATGCAGAGATACTGTGGATGTGCCCTCAGACAGGCCAGAGCATATATTGCTGTGAGCTTTTTCACTCGATGTGGCTATTCGCATTATTTAAAAAAGTGCACAGCAGGGAAGCAGAAGATCACCTAGTGAGGGCGCCAAACCCCCTCCCCTTCACAGATCCTTCTCTCTCCCCCCTTCCACTCTCCACAGGCTGTGAGTACCTACACCGAGCTCCTCCGTGACAACTTCAGGAACAGCAAGCTGAAGCAATGCCTGCTGCCACCACTGGGGGAGCTCTTGTACCTCATTGCCTCTCAGGTAAGCTGTTCTGTGCTGGCATCATGCATATATCGCCCTTAAAGCTGATTTTCCTATTCAGTTCAGCCAGCGAGGATTTGTCAAGGTTGGGAGTTCCAGAATGAGTCCATCCCGAATTGAAGTAAGGCTTGATAACATCCTGAATATGACCTGCTGGCTCTCTCGCTGCTTCTGTATTGCTGACAGTCCTCACTGTAAAATCTATGTGACAGAGACAGTGGGCTCTGGGTTCCAGTTGTTTCCATTTAGCAGGATATGCTTCCCATCAGCAGTAATCTGCTGCTGTAGATATGTCAGGAAGTGCTACCTGTCAGATTATGTCATTGAAGTCATTTTGGTTTGATATCCGGACAAGGGAAAATGGGCAGTTTGCAGGAAGATGTATTCTGTGTTGGCAGTGTGGCTCTGGTTGGTGTCTGTCAGCTGGCAGTAAGAGCAGGGGCCGTGTCCTGTTGGCTTACACTAGCTTGACCTTGACTTCCTGAAAGATCCTTTAGCTATACTGAGGTTTTAGACACAGTCTGCTAATACTTTTCTGATCTACTGTGTGTAAGGGACCTTGGCTGCAGAAGTGGCCAGTTCAAGGTCCAGAGAGTAAAAACCCAGACCAAGATTCTGTTTCAGTCAACCAGTTGAGTATGACCTGCCTGCCTACTCACCTACCAGTCCAAGTTAGCTATTTACTCACCTATCACATACCTACCTACTTACCTACCTGCTACTGACATTTGTGAACCTGAAGAACCACATTTACCTTGGAATCATAGCACTGATGGGCACCACCCCATTTTAGCTGTAGGATAGAGAATCACCCTGAAATCTAGCCACCTACTCACCTGTTACTAAGTACAGGGCCATGGGGGTTTCTAAAAAACCTGTCCGTCCATCCATCCATCCATCCATCCATCTTCTCAGCAGTTATCCAGTTCAAGGCCATGGCGGTTTCTAGAAAACCTGTCCATCCATTCATCTGTCCATCCATCCATCCATCCATCCATCCATCCATCCTTCTTCTTAGCAGTTATCCAGTACAGGGACGTGGGATTTTACAGACCTGTAGCTGCAGCATAAAGATGTAGCTGGCAGGAGTGAGCTGCAGTTATAGATGCTTTCCCAAATCCACGGTGTGTCTCTGAAAGTCGGTCCCTGCGTACTCACACTGAAGGGCGCTCTGCTCTGAGAATGAAACACGCACATTGCTGCTACTGAAGGGAGAGAATTAGCAACGGGGGGGCCTCAGCTAACCACCGCTGATGCATAGGGAGAAGGAAGCCTCAAGAACGCAGAGGTAAACACGGCGTTTAGGCCTCTGGGCCGGTGCCATGCCAGGACAGGCTGAGGCGGGGCGGATGCTTTCCCGAGTGGCACTCTGAAAGCCGTCACTCTCAAAAAGTCCCAGTCAGCCAGGAAGCTTATTTGTGAAGCTTTTGCCATAATGACAACTCGTTTTCTGCCATTTAACCTGTAAATAAGCAGCCCCACCCTCTCCTCTCTCGCTGCAGGAGGAGAAGAAAGCGCCCCCAGGAGGATTATGGGCCGTCACTGCTGCTTCCTACACCGTGATAACGAGATGCCTCCAGGAACGGGTGAGGGTCCTGCCTGAGGGGGGTTGGGGGGGTAGTGTAATGATGGCTCGGCGTGCCCTGCAGGCGCACATGGCGGGCGGTCGGGCGAGTGTCTTGTCAGCACTGTCACGCGCATCCCTCCCGGAGCAGAGTCACCCTGTAGTAGTACAGTCCCGGCCACCCAGTTCCTGGCTGGCTGATGGGGGTGGAGGCTTCGTCTGTGTATTCTCCATCAGTCACCCCAATTACTTCATTACCAAGGAGCGGACGAGGTAGATGGGAGAGGTACCACTGTAACTGCTACTGTGATGCCAGAGGAGAGCCCGAATGGCTGCCCGCCAGTGCGCTGCTGGGACCCGGTGCCTTCCGGATCGGCCTTATGGTGCCGAGCCCGAGAGTGTCACCAAACCCGCATAGGTCCACCACTAACCTCTGCGAAAGAGGCAGGCCATGAATTATATAAAGGCAGCCTTCTGCTTGGTATGAAGGGGATCCCATGGGGTTGCCAGTGATGTTTCCGGAAGGTGTCACGCTTTCCCAGCGACCTCTGCGTGAGGTCGAGCAGAACAGGGTGATTCTTCTAAACACGCTCCGCTCTGTGACAAACCATTTTAGTTGCAAAAGCAGTAGCTATCTCTCTAAAATGAGATTATTTTGTTATTCATTATTTAGTGGAACTACTGCTTCAGCAGTCTGCATAGGATATGGGAAATGTGGTTAAATATTCAACTTACCTTTTAACTCTGTTTTGGTGAGTGAAATGGTACTGGTTGCCATTAGATACCGGCAGGTTGGATGCACATTGATTCTTAAAGGTGGTAATGGTAACACTCACCTTTGTGTGCTCGCTGCTGTGAGAGCGCCCCCTGGTAACTGGGGCGGTAATTCATGTGCTTATTAACGAGGAAGTGTGATAGCTACGGTACAGTTGGGCCCCCGCCTTCAAGGAGCAGATAGAGCCGAAACTTACTGCGCTACCATTGGCATGTTGCTTTTCCAGCATCGTTACCGTCGTCACTGATTCGTTATTAAGGCATGAACAAAAAGAGCAGCCCACCCCCCGAGGTGAACATGAGGCAGAGTCCTGCAGGCGTGCATGAGGCAGAATTCGTCAGTCCTGTGCAGTAAAGCAATATGGCAAAACAGGCGGCTTCTGGGCATTTTGGAACTGCAGGAAGAATGTAAACAGAGGTGCGCTTCCTGTTTGTGGGTATCCCATCCCCCGGAGCTTGGGGGGCAACCCTGACGCTGTCGGTCACCGCACCGCACTCCATTAAACATTCATCAGCGAGCGCATGAGTGAGCAGGCGGGCAACGGCGGCTCATTGGTATGCAGGCAGAGCAGCGTGCCTCAGTGACGCCGACGACTGACACTGCCCCAGCCCGCACGCTTCTGTCTGAATGTTAACGGCCAATCCAGGGTTACAGGATCTGAACTCGAAAGGTGGAGCCGAACAGGCTGTTAGGGGGACTGCGCCTGACTCTCACCCTCACCCTGATCCTGACCCTCCCTCAATTACGTACGCAGTCGAAGCACCGGCGGGTCTCTGCGTGCAGTATTGCCGGGTGACTAAGTGGGGGAAATTCATGACTGAAATCATGACTTCCACTGCTTCTACAATAACATCTGCAGAAAAATGCAACTTGGTGCTATTTTATCTCTGGGGACAATAGCGCAGATCCTGGATAGGGAGTGAGATTACACCATGGCCAGGGGGTGAGGTGTTCCCAATGCACAATGCCACTTGTTTGCTAATACCTCCTTTATTAACATACGTATGTATGCACACACACACACGTTTGTATTCATTCTTTGTGGCGACCATCTATTCATTTCTATGGGAAATACCTTATTTTAACTATGACAACATTAACCCCTACTCCTAATCTTAACAAAAAGTAACCAAACAAAATACAAGACTATTGGCATTTTTTGTTTTTTGATTGCAGTCACAGAGTTTTATAAAATTGAGTTTTCCCTTGCGGGGACTGAAAAAATGGTTTTATTACATTATGGGGAGATTTGATCCCACAATGTAATACACACACACACACTAAGGTGTGGGTGCATGTATCTCTATGATAATGTAGTCACAACTGCATAAATCAAATGTTTGAAAACTGTCTTTTAAAAGCTATACTCGAAACAAGATTTTCCAGAATCAAAGCAAAGTTGGTTCCACGCAACATGCAGAATAGATTGATTTGGTTCCTTTTTAATGGGAAGTTGGTGATGAAAGGGTCGGCTTGCTCTGCTACTCATTTGCATGGTGCTTTCTCTTGGTCCAGGTGTTTCGATGCTTCAAAAGGGGTAATTAGAGAGGGCAGCGGGGTCTCTAGTGCGAAGCGGACGGGACGCAAAGCCGGGCCCTCGAGGCTCCGCCTCCGGCCTTCCTCCCCAAATCCACTCCTCACCTCTCTTTCTTCAGCTGTCTGTTTTTGTCATCTTTCTGAGACTCTAATGAAACAAATCAATTCCTCTCTTGATGTTAATCAGTTTTAATAATGGCCCCAGCGTTTGTGAAAACGGGCACCCGGAGAAATAATGGAGTTGCTCGAGATTCGGCCTTTGGAACGGACAAGCTTAATGAGACTACAGGGGGGGGCGGTGGGTTTGCCGGATTTTATTACTCTTGATTTCATTACTCCAGTCTGTCCGCCAGCAGGTTCCCATATTTATGATTTTTTTCGGGATGTTGGTGTTAATGAGAATTGGCTGCTGTATAATTAAAAGCCAGCGCTCCCCTGTGTGCTAATTAGGCCGCTGTCCTGTTTTGCGTACTGCGCTATGTCATAACAAGCCGTCCCGCTGCTCGCAGAATCAATTAGAGCCCCTCCCCTCTCCTGCTCCCTTCCCCGGTCTTCACGTAGTGTCCCGCCACCGCGTCTCCCCATCTCTCATTCAGAGCCTCTCCTAGCCTCAGTTTGACAGCTTTGCCTCTGTCTCCATTTGTTTTTGTCTTCCGTTTCAATCAGACTTGCTGCTGCCTGATGCTAATGCTAACTGCTAACCAGGGGCCCTAAGCAAGTGCAGTGTGACAGTGGTGATAATGCTAGCTGCTAATCAAGGGGGTTCGGGCTGGACCCCACCGAGAACAGCATGACTATTGCGGTTGTGAGGGCAGCTTTTTAATATGCCCAAAGAAAGCGCTACCTGATTAGCAGCTTTCACCTAGGCTAACATTTTATTTCCTTAGCCACCTAGATAGCTATCTCAGAGTCTTGAACATTGCTAACGTAGCTTGCAAAAAGAATGACTTTTTTGCTCTACAAAAGGGGCTTTTCCCAAAAGCATCATAGCATAAAGATTAACTTAACCATTACAGAGAGCATTTAGCACTACAGAGTTTCCTAAAAGCATCTTGAATCTTGATCATTTCAGGCCAATCAGGTAGCGCTTCCTTTATAAATATTAGCGAGCCCTCCCCCTGCCGTCCTCCATTGTGGAAATTCACGGTGATTCACCAGTGGCCGCCAATGCGTTTCCTGTTTGCCTGGGAGCAGGCGTTGTTTGTCCGTGTGCCTGATGCGAAGGCTCCTATTTCCAGCACGCTACGGGGTGAAAGTTCACCAGGGAAAACGGCCCAGATCACTGGCCTGTTTAGCCGTCTGTCAGACCCACCTAGGCCTGACATCCTGTCCCAGGGAAGGCCGCTGTCATCTTTCAAAGAGAAAGCTCACCTATGATGTAACATGATGAAATCTCTAAACTCTAAAGTCCCCACTTTAAAACCTTGATGTATTCTCTCTGATGGATTTCTTTGTTGAATTACAAAGCGTGTGATGAATTGTCTGAATTTCTGCTTTTAATGTGCACTTGATGTTAAACTTCCCCCTTTCTTTACGCCCTATAGCTGCAACCCATTGATGGTTCCTCTTTGGATGTCTTCCTGTCCTGCAGGAAGAGCTGGTGGTGAATCACATAGCAGCGAAGACGGTGGAGAAGGTGTGCAGCACGCAGTCTCATCACGCCATGGCCTTCATCACGGGCGACATCGGGCCCATGCTCTGGTGCCTCTTCACCCATTCCAGTGTGGATCCCCTGAGAGTCACAGCCATCTCGGTGAGCGCTGTGGGATCCGGAATGTAGCAGCCCTGTGCCACGCCTGCGTCTCAGTGGGCAGAAGCATAGTGACTGGCTAAAATGTTGGGGGCATTCATTCTTATATAAACACAATTTGCCAGTATTGAGGGCAGAAAAAAATATAGAAGAAATGTCCATATATCGTGCGATGAGTCGGTAATGTAATTATCATGACAGGCCTTAAGTTCTACTTGAACACGGCATTCACTGCTCCATTTTTAATACTGCTGGGCTGATTTCCACCAAGCAATCTGATGGGGGGGGGGTTTCTGAGCTGTTAATTAATTAGCATTCATCGAATTGTTGGCTAATTAAAGTGTAGGACATCTAGGTAAAACTGAGGACATTACTTAAAGCCATGGTTTGTGTGTTTTATTATTTTAAGTGAAACTTTTGGCTGACAAATACAAGTAGTGATAAAAAAGATTTTAACTTTTTTCTCCTATATAAGTCAGAAAATGTTTAATTCATCATTAATTAGGTGTTCCTATTCCTAAAGAATTCCTCAGTTTCCCAACTAATGGAATGTTGGTGAATCGAGACTGAAGGACAGTGATCTCTGCTAACATGCCTGATGTAATGTGAATTTAACAGGTTCAGGCAGTGGCTAACTGGGGGTAATTAATTAGCAGCGCCCCCCCCCCTGGGCATTCAGGCTGGCTACGGCAGCCTCCCCAGCACAGTGTTTTGAGCTCCCCCTTATGTCTTTGAGAATAGTGTTCCCAGTCCCCCCGCCACCCTCCAGTGTTCACCCCCGCACTATGTCTGAGCCCCCCCCTCCCAGAACATCTTGCCATTTTAAAGACCTTGCTCCCCCTCAGGCCCTCTGCAGGGCAACACGCCACTCCCCAGCCGTCTTCCAGAGCGTCATCGACAAGGCGGGGCTGCCTGCCGTGATGGACGGCCTGTCGTGCAGCATCAGCCGCATCCAGCAGCACCTGCTCACCCTCTTTGCTGCCATCCTGTCGTCCGGAGTCAACATGCAGAGGCTGGTCCAGGAGAGGGTGAGTACAGAGCGGCCTGCCCCAGGTCCTAACGCCCGCCCGCTCTGGACATGGAGGCTCTGCCCGTTCCCCTCTCACAAGCACGGTCAGATAATGAGTCCTAAATTTCATATGCATAGAGCTACAGGAAAGCCAATGAAATTCTGGATGGTGCTACACAGAACAAGAGAGAGAGTGTGAGAGTAGGTGGGAGTAAGACAGGGAGGGGGAGGGAGAGGGGAGTGAAAGAGGGAGGGCGGTGGTGGAAGGAGAGAGGGTGAAAAGAGAGATCTCCTTCTGATGCTCACTAATGGAGAATTTTTTTCTAATACAGAGGGATCACGTTTAATGTTCCCTCCTGCTTTTATCTATATTTCCAGTGATGAAATCTTCACGGCCGGCTGTTTTTAATCAGTAGTTCATACATCTCACTAATTTCATTATTATCTATGTCAGTCTTCCTAAATATGTTTTCTTCACATGTAATTTGATGCATGGGGTAAATTGCCTGTGATGGTTTAAAAAACATCAGACACGTTTTGTGCTGTATGCTCAGTAAGGCGGGCTGTCGGTACCTAGTACATAATCGCAGGGAGACAGCAGTAAAACCCTAACAGATCCTCTCTGCCTCATTCATACGGCATTTTTATTACTGTTACTATCTGCTATGTGGAAACGAAATCCTCCACTGATCTGGCCTTAAAGTTGGTCAGATATGAAATTCGTCATATGTAGTGCAGGACCGGATGACTCCACGGTGGTACGGTGATCCCGTATTGTTTTCCAGAACGTGGGCCTGTACATGCGGAGTCGCTGCTTTCTGTAGCTCTCCTTGGGGCAGGCCGGCGTTCCCGTGCCTGATAGCTGATCCCAGGCCACCATCGCCTCCGTTCTTACTCTATCCCTTCCCTCCTGCCGCACTCAGGAGCTGGTACTGCGGGTCTCACGCTGCCTGGAGAGCCCCTTCCCAGCGGTCCGAGCGAAGGCCTTCCTGGTGCTTCTGCAGGTCCTGCTCCACAACCGGGAAATGCTGCTGCTGTGTTGTAATTCCAGGTACCATCTCCCGCCAGGCGTACGGGCCGTTATCCCGATGCCAGCGTGGCCGGGAATTCACAGCCAGGTCCGAGGAACACGGTGCTTTGGAATTCCCTGCAGGATGTGAAAAATCTGCAGCCGTATGGATTAGTTGAATATACTGCTTAAAAAATGTGGCACTGGGAGTTTCTACTGGAAAATATTGGGTCCTCCATGACCTTAATGGCTTATATCTCCTAAATAAAAGAACAATTAAGTTAAACGGGTTTCCTCAAATGACTTAATGGCGAGAGTAATAGATCATTGTAATACTCTGTATAGATTACAGCAGAAAAAGATAAATGAAGTCCAATTTACTTTGAATTTTCACAGTTGCTCCAGTATTATCACAGGGAATGAAGTCCTTTTGAAATCAGTAAGCACCCAGACTTAAATCAAATATTGAAGGAAAAAAATGGTGATTCAGCGAGGTTGATTTAAGTTTCCTCCCCCGTGCCCCTTTTCGGCGTAGGGACCCCCAGGGGTGTTGCTGAGAACACGGGATGAACAAGTGTGTCTGTCACTATGCCCGATACTGCTAGTGTCAGGGCCGCTCTGTTAACGACGATGAGTTCATTCGGGTTCTCTTTGTTCCAAGGGTTTGAAGTCTGTCTTTGGAGCAAGAGGCCTGTGGCCCATTTTGGCAGTGGTTACATTTTAAAGTGACAGCAGTTATGCATTAGAGAAGCTTGTATACCTGGACTGGAAGGTTCTGGAAGAGTTTCAGCTGTACAGGAGTCGACTTCGGCACCCAAGCATAATAGCAGGGGAGACATCATGATCGCAAAGGGACTTCAGCCAGAGTGAGGCTGGTCCGACCCCCATGAATTCCCAGAGGATGGGAATCTCAGATGTATGACTGGGAGGGGGAGGCAATACTGTGGCTGTGAACGGACCATCACTGGTTCCAAACCTGGGACTGCTGTTTGGCCCTTAGCCCCCGATTGGAGATGCGCCGTAGGCTGGTTCATCCTGCACTTGCACCCCAAGCGTGTGTCTCATCCAGGGAGTATATAGAAAAAGATGCATCCCAACGTCCCTGCACTCAGACTCACACAAAAGGCAAATAAATGATCATTTCAAAATTTGTTCTTCCAAAGCTACATGCAACTTTGTGTTCTTCAGCTGAATTGGTTGACTAAGTGACTCTTCATTACACAGACAGAACCCCTCGCGAGTTCTGTGACCGGCTTGGTTAATACGAGGCTGTAAACCTATGTGATAACTTGGCTAGTTGTTTATAAATACAACCCTAATTGCTATTCTGTTGATTTTTCAGTCAGCTGTCAATGACCCTGTATGGAGATGCCCGGTAGAACTGATACTTGTGGTTTGAAATGGTCATGTGATGCATGTGAAAGTGTGTGCATGTGACTCTGAGAATGAGAGCGTGCTCAGTGGGAGCGAGGAGGCGTGCTTGGGAATGTGTCTGTAGGAAGGGCTCTTTAACCTGCTTCACGGATACACGTTCTGGCAGCATTCCGGTTAGCACTGGAAATTCCCGTCTGTGTAATGACTAGATCCAGCCTCGTGCACGCTGGCTCCGGCTCTGTCGGAGCTCTAATGGCAAGCCGCCCCCGCCTGGCAGTGTAGGCTCTATAAGAGATGCCATATTTAATGGAAAAGGGCCATTGACTGGAACAGACAGAAAGGGGGTTTTCTTAAATAGGAATTCTTGGTCGAAATCGAATTTGAGTTCTGGTTATATGTCTGCCAATCTGCTGATATGGCCTCCCCTGGAACCTGGGAATTTGAAACTTTGATTATGCATTCCCACATGGTCTGTGCCTGTCCTGCAGCCTGCTGCCCCCGCCCCCCGCCCCCAGCCTGTGACGGCCGCATTTGGAGAAGGGAGGGCTCCTCCAAGGTCTGTTTTGGAGGAAACCCTGTGGTGGCCTTTGTGGATTCTGCCATCTGCATCCTGTGAAGGTCTCTTCCAGGCCAGTATAAACCCTCACGTGCTGGCCAGTTCCCAAGCCGGGCCACGTGGAAACGTGGCCGATTTTCTCTGCTTTTCTCACCGCCTGGAAAGCAGTAATTCTCGTACGTTATCAGGCCATGTCTGGGCCCTCGGATATCCTGTCTGTTTCATGTCCGCCTTCCTCATAGCGCTTCTTTTGAAACTGGCTTATCCTGAGTGGCCATTATGAAATGAGTAATACCAGGTGACATGGCCTGTTCACTTAGGGTGGGATAATTCAGCGCGTGTGACAGGTTCTCTTACACACGCATCTTCCGAAGGGCATGTGGCCGCTTTCAGCTAAGCGTACTGTCTTTTCAAATCAGAAGTCCTCCAAAAGAAATTAAAGGTTATGGAAGACTTTATTAGATAAGCAACCTAAAATATGGCGATTATTCTTTGGTTTGAAAAATGGAGAGGTTAGGGTTTTCCCTTTCATGTCTTTTTCTTTTTTTGATTTACTGTGTCATGAATCGCTAAGCGTTTTGATTAAGGGGTGAGGTTTTAAAGACCATTAGCGCCATAACAGCCGGATTTCATTACATTCCTGATGGTTTTAAGTGGATTTATTGTGTCTGACTGGCAATCTGAGGGGACGGATGGTATTAATTCTGCTATAGGTCCAGTGGTCTCTCAGACACATGCATATAACTAAATAATAGTGCTTCAGTTTCCATGCCTATAGCCGCTCTAAGCATTACATTCACTGGCTGTATTTGTTGTCACCAAATGCTTATTTATGCATTATTATGAAGGTAAGAAATGACAAGTCTCCTCCCAAATTCCTCCCCGTTAATATTTGCATGAAAAAAGCAGTAATTTTAAAAGGTGGTTCATTTCTGCCTGCCGTTTCTGAACCAGGGGGTGTTACTGCAGCCTCAGCTGGATTGAGCGCGTCAGCGGGGCCGCGGTAAATGAACGGCAGCGGGGATGAGAGCACACAGCTGAGTGGGCAGTTTCTCTGATCAGCCGAACTTTATTTTTTTTCCCCCTCCCTGGCAGCCGTAAAAGCATGGGAAGCTGAAATCCCAGCTGCCAGGCCTGTCAATCCCTGTCATTAGGGCGCTGCTGGAATTCCTGCAGCATTCCAATTATACCCTGATGAAAGCCGCGCAGTCTTTCATTCATTTGCCGTGGATGTGGTCCAGCCGCCGGCCCAGTGAAACCGCGGTGCAGACGCATCGACGGTTCCGTGGCGTGTGTCTGTGGTCCGGGTTTCAAATCGTGCTCGGTTCTCCGCTGCCTTGTTGTCAGAAGTGACCGCCGAGGACACAGAGTCCCACCCGGCGCTAAGCGGCAAACATGACAAGTCATTATATTGGAGCGGCTCTGTTGGAACAAATCAATCAGGCACAGACAGCGGGGCCCACCGCGGGGGCTGTCAGGGCGGCCGTCATTCCACGCCACCGGCGCCCTGTTCCGCTGGTTCTCCTCGTACCGCTCGGCTGACACACCGTACCTAATGGCCGGCATGGACGTTTGCTCGTCGACAGCGAGATAAATCGCAGCGGGGTTGCGACGCTTCGGCTGAGTCTGTTGACACTGCCCACCTGCGTGCGTACACTCCTGATCCCATCCTTCACTTTTCCTTTAAACCAAGCTTGGAAATCACAGGCACCAGTGACACTTTTCAATGGCTCTTTGAATTCTGAAAATGAATTAAGCGCACATACATTCCCTTATACCTCTGTAGTACATGTATGGGGAATGAAATATGAAGCCGTATTCATTTGTTCTTTGTTAAAGTATCTGTAATAATGGAAGGAAGATCAGAGGCGATGAAGTGATGATGGAAGCGGTGTTTGGGCTTTTAGATGGCCGGTACACACGCGATTGACGTCTGAAGACTGATAATTGTGGCTTTAATTCACCTTGGCTTTAATTTGTATCTGTTGTTGCTGTGATGAGGGATTGTCAGTCAGAGGCATATTTCCACTTTGATCTTTATGCGCTAAATGACTCTGATGGCTTGTGAGTGACCTGGAGCTGAGTGCCGTCAGATCTGTGGACTGCGGGGCTCTATAATGACCCATTTAACATGAGCCTGACGCAAGTCCCTCGTATATATACCCCCTCTCCCCTCAGCACCATTTATTGGGGTGGGGGGATGAGACTATCATTTTCTTTCATGTGGTAACTGCTATGTAAATCTCTGCCTTTCTCCAGTAGCCCAAACCATCGTCTCACGATGATGCGCAGGGTGATACGATCCCTCCTGACCTATTAGCCTGTATGCTAACCCACTCGCATTCACATAGTGATCATCCATCCATCCATTTTCCAAACCGCTTATCCTACTGGGTCGCGGGAGGTCCGGAGCTTATCCCAGAAGCAACGGGCACGAGGCAGGGAACAATTCAGGATGGGGGGCCAGCCCATTGCAGGGCACACTCACACACCATACACTCACACATGCACACCTACGGGCAATTTAG
>JAODJX010000136.1:5672361-5691330 GCA_026776945.1 Isichthys henryi | reverse complement strand
ACTGGTCACAATGGCGGGGGCCACGTTCCACGCCGGCCACACTTTCAGGATGTCACCCCCGAGCCAATACCCTAATCCACCCCCCCCCCCCCCCCCCCAAATCCCTGTTAATGTGGATGTAGAGACATTCCACCGATAGGAGGTACAAGCACCAGAGAACCCCTCACCCCAGCATCTTGACTAGGGCAGGGATGCCGCCAGACTTGAAGATGGCGAGCAGGCCCTCCCGGTGGTGGGAGAGGTTGTGCAGGGAACCGGCAGTGCAGCGGGCTGTTTCAACGTCACCCGTGTTCTGCATGGTGCGTACGATGGCCGACACCATCTGGGGCGAACGCATAATGGCGTGGCGGGACGCTTCCTTTTTGGAGAGCTGGTGCACCATCACGGCTGCCTTGTTCACCACCACCTGAGAAGTGGGAAGAGCATAGGCTCAGAGGGCGGGGATTCAGACAGAGTGCAAGGAAGCTGAACACAAGGGTGGGGGCACAGACCTGGTCCTCATCATTGAGCAGCTTGGTGAGCTCTGGGATGGCGCGGGTGGCCAGTTCAGCATCATCCTGGTAGTTGATCAGGTTCACCACAGCATGCTTAAGCATCTGAGAGGGCTCTGCCAGACGCTGCACATTGGTGGGATGGGCGCTGTCAAACTGCGTGGATGGGATCTGCATGCCCTCATCCAGGGTCTCAGGGAACATGGCAGCACGGACCCTCTGGGCCCGGGTCATGGCATACTGCCCGTCGATGTCTGGAAGGTAGCATAGCGGAAGTCAGCGCAAAGCATCTCAGGTGCCAAAGCAAACCAAGGAAAACAAGGTCACGGTCAGCAGGGGGGGGGGGGGGCATACCTGCCACCTGGTCCTGGGTAAAGGGCTGGGGGAAGCCCTGCTCCCACTCATACAGCCCAGGGTTGTCCACATCATCCTCCTCGGGGTTGCCCTTGCCACTGAGGGATGGGGCCGTGGTCGTGGCCCCAGAGTGGATGCCAGAGTCCAGGTACGACTGCTGCTGCCAGTGGCTGACGGCGGCCTTGCGGTCCGGCTCCATGGCCATGTCGAGCTCCATCAGGTCAGCTGGTAAAGGGCACATTCATTCACTTACGGGCGGATGGCACTTGGCACAGGGAGCATTTTCCTATCAATGTTATGGATGGGCAGAGCCAGTTGTTCCGGCTGCAGAGGCCAGACCACCCAGTGTCCATTTAAACAGAGGCTGTCAAACCTACCATCCAAAGGGGGGTCATCGTAATAAATTCCATTTAGACACCCACTGATTAAGCAGAAATCAAATTACGGTAACATCTGGACACGGGACCAGTCACATGGAGACACTTACGCTGGGCAGCCATGTTCCTTTCAAAACCCTCAGCCTACACAGCGTCCTAATCTGCAAGAGAGACAGATTTCAGTTATAATTTGTGTGAATTAAATGAGGACACAGCTGTAACGTTCTCCGCAGCAGCACTGCCACAACATTCACTACACAAACATGATGTTCAGTAGAGTGAGAGACAGGAAAGCTCCAATTAGCTAGCAGAAATTAGTCACTAAAAACATGGAGCTCATGTACACTAGCAGGCCTCCAGTTTGCCCATCTTTAAGACGAAGATGGTGGCACACTGCTCAGCTCTCCTTTATGCTACAATCCCAGCAAAGCACACTGTTCATAAGTCTTGTTCTCTGGTTTAAAGTCCACCAAGCCATTTTGTAAAGGGACAAGGGAAGAATGGCAGCAAGTAAAATTAGCAGCCTCAGTCAAACCTTCACAAAACCACACAAGGTTTGTTACCAAATGCCATGTCTTGTGAAAGACCCACTTAAATTCTGTGACCCATTTTTTTGTTTTGATAAATTAATCAGCCAAAAAGCCAATGTTTGCTTATGTAATCCCCCTCCCCTTATGATTATATAACAGGCTAAACCACAGGCTTTATGAGCTTGCTTTGGGATCTATATATGCAGAGAGCACCAAATACACAAGCTTATCTCTACAGAACCTCAGGTCTCCACTACCCAAATGGAGCAAGGAGCCATCAGCCCATCAAGGTACACTGCTGTGAACGTCAATGTCCTAACAGGGTCAACATGGGTAACACTGGCCTGATACTACATGGGTGCATCAATTCCAAGAGGTAAAGAGCTACTTGCACGAAACTGACAGAAATAAGGACTTCAAAGTCTCCGAATGGAACTCGAAAGCTTAAAATATGGACATGAATATGGGAAACCCCCAGCCCGGGTATTATGAAATGTGAAACAGCCAAATTGCTTCAACATGTGCATTTGGGATGTTCCTGTGTAATACTTTTCCTGCCACCTATGCATGTCACCAAGCAAACCACAGAGATGTGCCACTTTGCGCCAGGGAGACATTTAAGCCTTACATACCCAACACCCCCCAAGATCATAACCTTCAAACAGTGCTAGCCTGCGATTACCTCAATAATCTCCATTAAGCCCATCATTTTATCACCAACAGGAGGCGAATTTTTGAATGTGTTCACAGTATCCATTTCTTAAATCCCGACATGGTGAAAATGAACCTTTTCAAATATTTCCCTTGGCTTGCATGGACCGCTGCCAACAGTGGAGGTAGGGAAGGAAAAAAGTGTGACCGCCAGTTTTGCTCATGTTGGCCACACAGAGTGCAAGCACCGCACACCCCTCGTGGCTACGGAACACCTCCCAGCTGTCCCCATTCTGAGAAAGTCCAAGATACCCAGCCACCTATGACCAGGCCATATTACAGATTTTTTGTCAACAGAGCATTCAATTACAATAGAAAAGTCTGGAGCCCAGAATGGTGCCTAAAATGGTTCCTTAATGCAGAATCTGCCACAGCAAGTAAGAGTGAAGGACACCACACTCCTGTAGGCCCCTGATTAAACTGCATATGGACTATGGATGACACATGGACAGACTGTCAGTGCACGAATGCTAACAGCGTTACTTTGTTAGCTGCACTGTGCTGGGAACTGCGATCCAGTTCTCATACAAGCTTGACGTGGAGCGGCTTGGGCCCCCGAGCCAACAATAGTTCACTCGCACATGACCTATTAAGCATAATTACAGAAATGTTAGCTGACAGCGTGAAGCCATTCACAGCACCAAGGAAGCATAAGTGATGCTGAGGTTCCACGTCAGAATCAAGTACTTCCAAAACACATGGACATTATCCTCACGAACACGCCGCCCTGAGGATTCAGTGGGCGAAGAAGGCTGGGATCGATACACAGATGTGCCGAGAAGGTGAACAGTATACACCCAACACACAGATTTGAAAAGGCGGTTTCAAGAAAAACCACAATCAATTGGGGGTGCTTTTCAGATCATGACCACACTCAAAAACAAACTGTAGAAAGAAAACCTTGAACAGTATGTATACTACAGTAATAAAAATGCAGATGACCGACCTTAAAGTAAATGTTCAATAAATTCACCGAGAGACAGGATGAAGCTTCCCACAGTCAGAGTGATACTGACACCCTGTGCCTTCAGAAACGCCCAAATCAATGGAGCTGCATTCTTCAGCACCGCAGACCAAAGCTAAACAGCAAATGGTAGCTGCGTCCAGAGTGGAACTTAATCACAGAGCCCCTTAGAGCAGACAGACTTTACAGCTGATCTGCTTCCAATTTAACTGCGCTGCACAACAATCTCACTTTAAGCGGATCCCAGAATTGCGTGACGAGACCCAGGCAGCGCGACTGCAAAACAGTGAGTTCCAGAGAAATATTTGGTGCTTGCAGCTACAATGTCAGTGTACTGAGCAAGGCGATTCTGACAGGACTGTGCGACGGTGGAAACGAATGTACACATTGAGTCAGTGCCCAATTATGCTCTACAGCCTGACTCTAAGCAATTGGCACAGCACGGCACATCACTTTCCCAGACACTGCATAAATATTTCATAGCCCTTCCACTAGCTTTGGTAGCCAGAATGTACTGCTACCCAAGTTTAGATCTACAAAGTGCAATTTAATCTAAACAGATGAAGCATATCTGTAGTATAGATGCCTGCTATCCACTGCATACTAGAGAATTTTGACCACCAATTAAACTGCGCATTTCATTTGCCCTCATAGGCATTTTTCAGAATAGATCCCAACCAGGAGACCATTTCTGGGTTAAATTCAATGTGTGAAAATCCAAATACACCAAGTGGCTGCTTCCATTCTGCATCACAAAAGGAGCAGGATGTCGATTACTTAGCATCAATTCCCTCTTATTTGCACCCAAAACCGGAGACCCGGACATCAAAACTACTATGAATAGCTGTGTTGGGAGGTGGGAGTGCAGTCACACCAAGACAGCAAAAGCCTGTAGCCACACATTCCAAGTCCAACACCATATACCAACAACAAGGCATAAGGGCAGCCAACCAGCAGAAAGGGCAAAAGGTCAGTATTAAAACCACCTTGCTTTGGGACTGTATAGACTGATAAGTCCCACTGGCATATTAACGAGTAACTAAATTACAATTATACTGCATTTAGTAGGCCAGGCTGCATTTGCAGCACCAAGCGCATCACAGAATCAGAATAGGAGAGCTTCATAAAGGCAGAACAGACAGAAGAGGCTGGACAGTCACGCAACAGATTATCGTCTACTGTTACGCTTAATGATCCAAGTGAGAGCAGTACACTTAAAGGTGGTGCCTCACCAAAATCCATGTTGCATTTCATATCTTCCTCTCTGGGATTAAAGTTTCATACAGATCTGAGGCCTGTATCACAAAATGAGAACTGTCAGATAACTTGTCGGATTTAGGGTAGTCTGGGTGAAATGCAAGGGAACTAAGAAAGTTAATTAAACTGGGGTACCTTAAATCTGACAAGTAATCTAACCAACAAATCTCACATTGCGAGACTCAGCTCAGTCCCACAGAAAACGCCACACACCAATAACTGGAAGCCCAGTCTAACAGCAAGGTGCCCCACCAGACTCAGGTCCACCAGGAAAAGACTAAAAGCACTGATCAAGTTCACACTCACACCCAACATTGAGCTTTTTCTGCAGCAAATTCATAAATACATATATCATTTAGTTCCAGAGGATTCAAAGCATAGGACTGAGGAAAGACGCTACAAAGCTGTGAATATTGGTAATAAAGGTTACATGCGCTTGAGCAAGCTTCAGAAGTGATGCTGGGAGCCATTTATGTCCAAAGCAAAATCATGGTCGTGGTTGGTTTAACATTTATAATGTCAGTGTTATTCTGCGTTTATAACCGCAAATTCAGGCTCACATTATAGCACAAGAAATGGCTACAAAAAACTCAATTATTTCCACTCCTGGCAATGCAAGTATGTTGAGATAAGCGCTAGAAAAAAAATGCAGATTTTTCCAAGCAGCTGCTCCCATTTCTTGAGGCTTAAACTGCATCTGGTTAAACGATCCCTGGTTAAACTGGTCAAACAGCGAGTGAAACTAACGCAGTAAGACGAAAAAACACAAACACGCCCACGCAGACGCCGGTGAGGCAATCAGAGAGAAACTTGCGCTTGTTTACCTTGGGCAGGGTGTAGCCATATATGCAAACCAGTTAACACTGATTAACTGCAAAGTTAGACTTATCACCAAGCTGGCGCAGGCTAGTTTAGTCCGTGGGAAGAAAAGAGTCCGTGATGAGGCGGCCGGGTAAGTGTTAAACGTAAGACCCTGACCCGAACCCTAGCATTACCCTTATAAACACCACCCAGCTTGGGGTCAGAACCAGGCAGAGTTGGGCATGTGAAACAGACTCGACACAATGTTCTTAAAACAGCCAATATACCATAGAAAACAGCCCGGACACCTAGATGGAGCTCATCTAGGGAACTCAGGGTCATGAAAACGGGAAGAAATGCAGACAGGAAGGCTATCACTAGCCCAGAAAGGGAGGGCAGCAAAGCCATTCCGACCTACACCCCGTAAATCTTCAGATCCACAAGCCGAGAGAGCTGCGGCCAGTCGCACCAATCCCACGTTAAACTCCGATAGACGGCGGCGACTCCGCAGTCGTCTGCATGGTCGATCCGGATCGGACCTTTCCGTCTCTTAACTTAGCAAGTCTGGTTTCAGGGGGGGAAAGGAAAACTCAAAAAACCACTCGCACCTCCCCCAGGCTCCCTCCTTCTCCCTCCCACCCCCACAGCCAGGACCCGCAGCAGTGGCCTCCGCTTCCAGTGCGCCGCCGCGACCACCCCGGGGCCGGCCAGAGGGGTGGAGGCTGGATGCGGTGAGGCGACAATAAATACCCAGAAGGCAGCTGCCTAAGCAGGCGAACCGGCCGTCGAAGCCCAAACCCGACGGGAACAATGAGTCCGGCCGTTAAGACAAAACTTCAGCGGTCCTCTAGCTTCGCTCTGCTGCCCACTAACCTCCGACCGACGGCCAGTTCATCCAGTTCTGAGCGCGGCGCTGGGTGCCGCCGGCAACGCGGCTTCCGCGCACGAGACGGGAGCCGGATCTTGGTGAAAAGTAAGCCGACGGAGCGCCGCGTCCTGCCCACGGTGGCCGAGTTTCTCCACACTCACCCCACCGAGTGCCAGTCGACTGCCAAAGGCACCCAGATTCACTGGTTAATGTGTAACCAAATAAAAAGTGTAGATTATCACGGTGTGTCTAATTGGGGGAGTATGGCAGGCATCTCCGATGCGTTTACCGTAACGACTGTAGAAGAGAAAAGGAAAAAAAACTCCTCAAGTCGGCGTTTCCCGGCAGCCGGGGCGTACCTGAGACACGGCGATATATCCGTCTCCTCCGTCAGTTGCTTACTGCCGACGTTGTAAGCAAAGTTTAAGCCAAACCCGTGTAAACAACACAAGGGGAACAGCGGCTCGACTCCACAGCTGTTCTCCTCGAAAGCCGCTGGAACAACACGGATCAATCTAAGATGGCGGTGCACGGCTCGAGCTGTTATAGCCGCTTTGTGGTCCGTGTATCCTGCCGCCTTTAAGAAAAAATAGTCACCCTACTGTGAAGATAAAAAAGGTGCGAAATGTAATTCCCCCCTAGAAATAGCAGAATGTGAGATGTAAAGATGCATTGGCTGCGTGGGTTTGTCCTGAGGAACCGCAAATAAAGAGTGACAGCGGAGAATAGAAGGCGCGTAGTGATACAGCGACCGGAGTGACGGCGAGGTACCTATTCATTAGGTTGGAATGTGAGCCGTTTCGTGAGAAGGATGTTGGGAGTGGGGCTGGGGGTAGGTGCGGGTGCACGCGGGTCTGCGCAGCCGAGCCACTACCGGACGGATCTGTGCAAATAAGCAAAGGCTGCAGCACTAGGGGCAGCGGGCTCTGCTTAACGCACAAAAACAACTTCAGAAATGTTTTTGTAGATAGCTACATTGCATTTTCGCCGCCTCCGAAGTTTAAGTCGATTTTTAAGCTTAGCGGAGTAGTAACAGCTAGTTAAATCATTAACAGTTCAGATGAGTATCGTGTTTTTTTTGTCTTAGAGAACAGTGTTAGGAATATTTAATTGATTTTATGTAAAGAGAATCATAAAGTAAATACTGCGATTCTGTTTAGTTTTTTAAAACTCCTTTTAAGAAATGACTAACGGGAAGCCTAACAATATGCTGTACATTTGTTATTCACATTATCGTTGCTATTTTCTGAAGAATTTTCCATGCTATGAATTACTAGCCAGCTGCGTCACGTGCAATCTGATCTTTACTAACTGGTTTAGTGTTATCTAGTCCTAAATCACGTGGGGTGCTTTAGAGTACCAACTGCGAAGTCTAAATGCCAAGCATAGATGCCGTTGCTTTGGAGAATACAAGGGGACCATTGCCTTCTTGTGTAGCTAAATTTAGAGGAGGAATAGACTCGGGAGCTGCTGCTGAGCGACTGAGTACAGTTTTTTACTGCTTAAAAATGCACATACGGCCACTTAGATAAAAAGCGCAGGAAGTACGATGGCGCTGCGACGCTGAAGTGTCAGGACGATGGAGAGTTTGACATTTATGTAATGGTGCATGTATGGCGTAGGACTTTTCGCATTGTATTAGCATAAGAGAAAGATCTTTCATTTTATACCTTTCGGCGAGTTTTACATAAAACGGTTTCTCTGATTACTTCTATTTTTTCTAGAAGAATGCAAGTTTTTTTTATCAATAATTTCCTACTGCTGTGTGTGTAATATATATTAACCCTCTTAATATTTAGCAAGTTCATTATGTTTATAATTTTTGCATAGTAAAAACAAATTTCTGATGACACAAGATGCACGTGATTTGAGACAGTGGAGTATACAGAGTTTATAAATGTATAAACAAAGCTTATGAAATTGTATAATTGTATATGTGTGTATATATATTATTATAATATATAGCAATGCATGCAAAAATAATGATAAATTTCGCTTTTTGAAAAGACGTATATCTAGCCTGTAGGATGTTTCTATATACTATATTCTGAAGAGAATAGTTAAAACATGAAAATGCTTCCCCTGAGTGACATTCAATGTCATTATTAGGAAACAGATTTTTTTTTATGTGGATACAAACAAAGCTATTTAAAAAAATAATTTTGACGGTCACATTTCTCTACACAAGCACACGAGACATTTGAAAATAAAATGGAGGCTGTACAACTGTAATAATATCACAATAAGCTCAAAAGCTGTACTAGGTAAGTTATTTTTCACAATTATGCCAGGCATTCCTGAGAAGAACAGTCCCGTTTTTCTCAGAGAAATGTAAACATGCGGAGTGATGTCACTTCCTTTGCTGTGCTCTGTCCTTTCCTGATTTCTATTAAGCTCACGGTGTCAAGATGACTCAAGGTTTTTAATCCTCCCACCCCCATATTGTGGAACAGTGACTGAGACAGACAGCCTTTCAGTGTTGGGGTGTTTTTTTTTTTGGTCAACAGCTCATGTTCAAGGTAAAGGGCTAAAACTATGGACCACAAAATGATGCCCAACGAGGCAGTTGTGTTTAGCACCAATACTCATGCTGAGCCCATGTTACAGGTTAGCAGCAGCTGCTAATGGTGCTGTGATCTATTCTGTACACATCAGCTAGCCTCAGCTCACCAGCTATGAGCATTAATTATAGCAAGTCTACAGAAATGCTGAAGTTCATGGCTGTCGCTGCCCTTCAGCTCACCGAGGTCAAACCCTCTGTTTTATTATTCAAAAAAAAATCTTGATTTGAACAATAAACGTTAATTTTACCTATGTAGTTGACATCTGGAATTTTATCACTATTTTATATGGCTCCTTAATGAAATATTCATTAACATTAATGATTATCATTGGATTCTTTTTGCCAATTTTTAGTCTAGAAAATAAATCTATATACACAAATATTATTTTTTTACGATTCCTGCATAAGACATCGTGATTTATTCAGGATAAAAATGTTTTTCATATAAAATTTAATAAGGTTCATGACAGAAATATTGTTCACATAATTGAAATAAACAAAAGGCTTAGATTTAACTTCATTTTTTCCTTCCTTGCCAGGGTAATAGTGGCCACGCTCCTTTGCTATGTGCAGGCAGGAAGCTTTTTCTAACATTTAGAACTCATTAGTTCTTTCATTGCCGTCGATCTGTTGCTGTGTTTGTACACATCACTGCGCGAAGGCCAGCTTCGGCAATGTCCCCTCCATTGTCGCCGGCGGTTTCCCCGCACATGACGTGAATTAGCATGCGGCTTTTGCAAGTAACAATGTAACCTGCTTGCTTTGAGGTCATCTATTCAGCAAAGCCGGTCTCTATAGTCTCAGGATTGTTTAAAGGCGAGGTGGCCGGTATACAGTTTAAAACCACTGAACTTTCCAAAGATGCAAATGTCAGTTTTTAAAGATTTGAAATAATTGTTTGTTAGTTTTTTTTACCTACTTCTAACATAAGACAAGCTCTTATCAAATACACCATTTTCTTGTGTCTGTCCTGTGATCATTTTATTAAAAATAAACACATTTATAACTAGAATGTCCTTCTGTTGACGCCTTCGTTTCGCTTTCAGCTCTGTGCCCTAGGTTCCCGATTAGTAAGTTCCTGTAATGTTTAGCTTGGGTAGAGTGTGGTGAGGATTCACATCCTTATGTCGTTCCAGTATAAATAGTGCGGATTTTCCCCACAGTGACTACTGTCTGTCATCCTACTGCAGAGAGCTAACTCTTATCCACAGAATCCCTGGTCCTAATGTGAATGGTAGCCAAAGCCTTATGACTGAGAACATTGTCTAAGAACAGTGAAAAATGCTCCCCAATGAATCTACAGTCAGAAAAGCCAGTGCAGTAAAAATAAACCTTATAAGATTATGCACCTATGTTGGTCTCAAACATAGTGTGCGAGTCACAGGTTTCCCTGGAAGCTGAAAGCGCTGATTTATCTGGTGCTGAGCTGAAGTCACAGACGGGGTCGCAATGTGATTGGCTAGCCTGAGCTTTGTGTGTGTGCAAGCTCCCGGGGGACACGCCTGAATGGGCGCTGCATGCTAAGGGGCGGGGCTTCTTTCTCTCACTCTGAAAGGAAGAGGTGTCCTTAAACTAACATGTGTGCTCATGAGGTTGTATACCCTTGCCCTCCATTCAGCCGAAAACTCCTAAATCCACAATCTGGCAGTGTGACTTAGGCTGTCCTGGGGCTGCCCCCCCCCCCAGTCTGCAGGGGCAGGGATGGACACGAGCAGATGGACGTGTGCGAACGAAGATGGGCAGGTATCTTTTCCAGCATAGTACTGCAGTCAACAAGTCACAACTAAGCACCGGTTCTCATCATGAAGAATCACACCATCAACAATATAGACATGGGAGGTACCTACGTGCATCTAGAAGCTTGCATGATGAATTTTGTAAGTTGACTTACTTCTCTAGGTGCCAGATCTGCCGCATCATTCAGACTAAGCACTTAACTCAAGGACACTGGCAGATCTTTCTTCTGAGATAAAAAAAAAAAAATCGCATGCAAACTGCACACAGCTGGATAAAAACTAGCACTTTACTAACTTCACTAATGTCAGTGACATGCAGGGATCCAACCCGAAACCCTGCACTGTGATATAGTGCTGATTTATTACAGCAAATAAACCCGGAATTGTAAAACACAAATCATAACAAAGGTGATACAAAACAACCAGTAATGACTTGTTTTGTGTTCTGTCGTTTTGTCATCTGCTTACTTCCAATTCCTGCAGCACTAAAATCACAAATAAGGAAGAAATGTCTCACGGCTTTTCAGATAACTAGAATGAGAAGTCTTGTCAATCATCAGTACCGGGTAATGGCCTTCTTGATGTCATCGCCTTTCAACGTCAGTGTTTTTTTGCATATTTATTACATTCCCCTGTTTAGTACAGTTACTCTCCTACAAAAAGTGGAAAATGTTTAAAATACCATGTGATTTGGGGAGAAGAGGACACAATGTGAAACAGAGACGACCAAAACAATCTGACAAAAGAAAAGATGCCATTTCAACAGGAAGGCTTATTGGTTAATTGAAAAGAAAAAAAAATCCTGCACTTATACAAATAAACAGTGAGGACAGGAATCGGCTGGGAAACCACTGAGCCAAACCTGTACGGTCATGTGACTCTGAGGACCCCCACACACGATCCTGAGCTTTTCCTCTGACAGGATCTCTCCTATACCAGCCAGCAGGGCGGCGTCTGCGGAGACACCAGCGCAGTGGCACGGTCCCGTGCACTGAGGCGATCGTCCGTATCGGCCCTCTGCCTCCAGCAGTCCGATCACTGGACCATGATCAGTCACCTCCTGTTCCAGTCAACCACCTGAGCTCTAGTTACATGCTCTTTACGGTTGCATCTGACATTTTTATATGCGCCTACTCACCTTACTACTTGTTCAGCTTTTTTCAAAGGGTCACGAACCAGATTTTCCTAGAATGGCCATTTTTGTCTTGAAATGATCAGTTTTCATTTCATTTGACTCCTCTCCCCTGCACCACACAAAAAATGCGACCAGCTGGCGGACAGTGTGACCCGCATCGGCACTGTTCTTCCCGTATACGGCGCAGAATCACTGACCGGGAACACACGGGCACACTCCAACATCTAGAGAAATCAGGAATGAACCAGAGGAAGAAAAATTTAAATGGAGTAATATCTCAAAAAGACAAATACGTCTCATTGTGTCACAGCAGTGTTTGATGTGTGTGTGTGTGTGTGTGTGTGTGTGAGAGAGAGAGAGAGACTGAGAGAAATAACACACTATACAGGACCCAAGACAACAAAAAATCACACTGTTTTCTTTTTTTTTAATATAAACTATTTCCTATAAAACACAATAATGTAAGACTATATACCATTAAACATAATATCCATAGACTCCACTGATTGCTATGTAAAAAATGATACTGTCACATAATGACAGAAGCATACTAATTTATTATCAATAGAATCCATCCAGTCATTAATCCATCTTGCAAACATTTCTCTGGTGCACTATTATGGGTAAAAAGGATGTGGAATTAACTCAAATATTATGAATGGGAAAAAGATACAATACCATTAGAAATAAACAGATTTTTTTACATGCAAAAAAATCCCAAAAATACCTAAAAATCAAACATTCAAAATCCCTAAAAAAAAGCATTCAAATCAACTATTCTGGAGCCTTTCAATCAAGCAGTTGCTGAAAATCTTTTGTAAATCGTGTATGTAAATGTACAGAAAAGCAAATGATCATTTTCAGACACACAGATAACGTTCACTTCATAGGATATTTTCAGAATGGTAAATATTTACTATTATTTATGTTATACTACACTGAATACAAACAACAGATACTGCAAAATTTGAAGGGAAAGTTAGTTAATTGTGAATATTTTGACAGCTGGTACAACAGAAATATCCTTTAGAACATTTCTGCTGTGTAGAAGCGTGAACGATCGATATGAAACACTTTAACATCAGTAAGCAAATTATGACGATTTATCAGTGTATCCAAAGAGAGATTTGATTTACCAGCCTGGTTGTTTTTGCATCTGACAAACCGGAAATCAAGCAGAATACACAATGATGCAATGATAGTCAGAGAGTGCAATTTATACAAAATAAATTTTATTCTACCACAGACAAATAATAAGAATAACATCTAAAATATATACAATTTACTATCTAAACATGATATGGAGTTTCCGGGTTATTTTTAAACAATTCCAAAAAATGTGCTTATGAAAATAACGAATGGTTTTTCAATAGTAATGATCAAACTATGCAGCATTAGCTACTATTTTGATCATTTCATTTTGTCAGCAACTATCAGTATATTTATATGCAACATACTACCTTTATTCGTATCACGCCTGTCAGCTAAGGGATTTTCCCACTCACTTTACGGATACTATCGCCTCGCTGGGTGATCTGCACAGCTTCGCGCCCTGTTTCGCGTGTGGAGGCATTACCCACAATTCCGAGCGCCCTGATAGCCACACAATGGGAACAGCGCGGGGCTGTTTAAGGCCTCGACTAGGAGCTGCGGCTCAGACGGGAGGAGAACGTGTGAGAATCCCGACCTGATCCAGCACCACGAAGGAAGGGAAATAAAAGCTACACTGTATGCCCACATCTATCTATATCTTTAAAGCTCTGCAGTTTATTTATGCCAGTCAAAAATCACCATTATCTCAATCTAAAATGCCACCATCATTCACAGCACTATTTATTTAATGTATGACAATATAAAATAACAGCATGTTCACTGATCACACCGTTTCATCAGAAAAAAATTAACTATTGCTGATTGTTAAAAATTTTCAAACATATTCTTTTTATTCAAATGTGAAATGATAAAATAACAATTACATAAAATAGAGCCATTTATATTAAATGTATTAATATCTCTAATATGTATAGTTATAGGTATAGAATAAATTCAATTCTTCAATTGTAATACACCATTATTATGACATGCAACAATTCAATACAAATTCTTTTGCCTTAATAGTTTTATTTTTTTATAGTTATTATTTAGTTTGAGTTTAAATTTTCTATTAAATATATTGGTTGTATTTTAAATATTTACGTAGAAAGAAAATAAACACCATTAAGATTCTTCTTAATTTTTAGTTACATCTTTACATATGCTTGGAATTGTATTATATTCATAGTTGCTCTAGTTATATATGAACATTAAATTAAATATTATTATTGTACAAATATCCTTCTCTGTTCACAGAAATTGTCATTATATCGATGGAATGACACAGAATCTTAATTAGATATAAATAAAGAAAACACTACTAAAATGTTAGCTATTGTAACTAAATAATAAGTGTATTGTTTTTAGTGCAATACTATACAACATTAAAATGCCAAATGTCTAAATTGACAACGATGATATTTTTTCAGAAAATGTTGTTTTCGACTAAAATCACCATAAACAATAAACTGTCAAATAAAAATTGGAATCAGTCATTAACATCTCTGAAGTAACTCATCTGATTGTTATTATTTTGTGGGCACAACATCAGAAAAAAATGAATTTTCTCAACAAGGCAAAATATGTAATAATTTTCTTAGTTTGTTGGTATTTTTCATGCGCAGTAAGATATTGGCAAAAAGCAAACGGTGAAATCAGCTACGAGGGGGAGGCATACATGACCGACTGTGCCTTCACAGACTGAGAGGCTTCTTAGAAACGCTCTCAAACATCCATTTTACATAAAGCTCTCGCTGTTTGATAAACAAAAAAGAAACAAATCCACACATCACCTCGCGTTTCTCGGGGGGGAAATGAAACCCTCAGGTCAGTGAGAAGGGTCAGGGGCAGATGGAGCAGAGGGAGATAAGGGGTGGGGGCATCGCAGGCTGCAGATGAAGACGGCAGCAAGCACCGCCTTTCTGAAACAGTCATTCGACCCAGTCTGATCTTCCCTGGAAGTTCCACGTGTTAAAAAAAAGGACTGTGCTGTTTCATATACGTGAAAAGAGCTTTAAGAGCTCTGAGAAGACATAGGCACCTCCCCCCCCCCCCATTAAAAAAAAGCTATTCAGATTTTTTTTGTTAACATACTTACTTCCAGAGCAGGTGAGTCCATGACATTTTATTTTCTGGTATTGTAGGCAATGTGAGAACATGGCCACCGAGTTCTGAGGACACATTCTGGATAATGTACGATATCTGAGCTTGCTGATGATCAAAAGTGCATCATTCAAATGAAGAAGCAGAAGATACTGGGCAAATTGCAACAGTGACACTAGCAAACAGCAAGCAGCCTTAAATGCACATACACATATAAAACATAAGGATCAGCTGTGAGCTGCAAGTCGCTTCTAAGCAGAGGACAACCACCTAATCGCGTCATGAATGCGATTCCGGGAGACCACATAGGTCATTTACCCACAAGGCACTGGGAGCAGCTTCTTAGAACACCCCTGCTGCGCCCGCTGAAAGCTCAGGCGAATCAAAGACATGCCACATCTGCACTTATACATATTTTGCTGCTCAAATAAGGACCTGATTATCTTACACAATACAAACCTCCCCAGCTCCCAGTAGCCGACTGTCCACTCTTCCATCACATTCTATTGGGGGGAGATAATTAATGTAATTTTCATCTAGAGCCAGTTCGTTTTTAAGGCCTCGATTGTCCATTTGTCTTCTGTGAATCTTGTTAATTTGCTCTTAAACTGGAATAAAAACATCCAAACACTAAAAATGCAGAGATTTCTTCAACGTGGCCTTGATTTCTACGTGGAACAAATCGCTATTAACACTCCTGGTACGTTATTAACACCTGACGGGGTTTGTCGGCTATAAATAGTCATCCAGTGGAGGCAGACAAAAGGTCGCTGTGGATGACTGAGTGATAAGCAAGGATTTTCGCTTAGCTGCCTCATCATGACCGTGTCTGCGATACTGTAACGGACACAGCCTGTTAGCACTGTAATGCTCTTCGGTTATAATATCTGTTTGGTTTTTAGGAAGACTGACAGGCAACATCAGCCTGAGAAAGCCACCGCATGCTGGGATCTTTGCCGAGAAGAGGGGAACAACCCTAACATCTTAGCTGCCTCTACGGAGTCTGCAGGAAGACATGATGTCACCTGACGTGATGCTGAACGGCCATATTTGCACTGAAAGTGCCCTTCCTCTATTAAACATCTTTTAGTAGAAATCACCGTTTGTGACTGACTCTTATGTTATGTGTTTGCCTGATGGATGTTTATAGCTTTGCCTGGAACATTGATACTCTTACTGTGTGTTGAAATCGTACCTCTATCCTTGACTACAGTGAATCCACTGATATTTTCATTTGCAGATGGTTTGACATTCACTTCATACACCATACAGAGTTTATTATTCCTTTATTATATTACATTATATTAGATTGTACTATATAATATTATATTATACTTAGGCCTATATTATAGTATATTAGCCTTTTATAAAATGGAAATAATCTATAAATGATATTATACTCAAACAGTATTATAAATCTTTAAGCAATAAATAAATGAGAATTACTTGGTCTTGTTTCAGAGTAATTGTCAACAAAATACTTGGTGTAGTCCTCATGTTGATTAAAAATGTTTTTTTTTTTCTTTAACTTATAGTATAAAATGAACAAACACACACAAACACATTGTAATACACTTCACACTAATAGCATATAGTACAGCCCTATTATTATCAGAGAACATAACATGTAATCATCTGTCTATCTCAGCTTAAAATTAGCTACATAAACATATTAATACGTTTCTATAGGAACTGGTATTTTTCACGTGATTCATGCCATATTCTTGTCATATAAAGAACGGCTTTGTAGCTCACATTTCAGATCAATAAGCGGTAATCCATTACATTCTCTCGTGTTGATTCGTTTTACATAAACAAACAGCTGAATACTCGTCCATATTAACATTTTGGTAAAAACTGATTTTCATAAAGCTGTAAACACTGTTTTCTTGCGGACACCCAAATGAGCCACAGAAAGGTTACCCTCCCCACCCTGGACTGAAACACAGATCTATGACGGTCAGAGACGAGAGGCAGCCTCACCTCTGCTGAGATGAGAAGCGCGAGGAGTACGAGCTGCGGGAGCAGTACGAGGAGCGGGAGAAGTGCCCTGGTGTCACACCGGCTCGCAGTTACACTGATCCGGAGGAAAGCCGCGACCATTAAATGGAAGGGGGGGGAGGGGGAAAGGAGGGGAAAAATTAACAAAAAAATCAAAATGCGCCGAAATAAAAGAAAGTAGGCTCCTGGCTTCGCCTCTGTCCTGCCCGCAGCAGCAGCAGATGTGTGTGTGTGTGTGTGTGTGCGTGTGTGTGTGTATGTGTGTGTGTGTTTCAGGGGCCCGCGCCGGTATTTTAAGCCCACTTTCTTCGCCTTTATCCCCCAACAATCCGCTTTAAGCTCAAGGCGACTGGACCGGGCCGCGTCCCTCAGCAGGAGCCATTAGACATGCATTGGTGACCAACATGAAAAGGGTTCAAGGGCCCCGACGCAAATTCACGAAAAAAAAGCGATCAGGAGAAAAGCGATTGGTGTAAAAACACTCTCTCCCCAAAAAGACCATCATGACTGTCACACTTGCTTAACTAGGCCCATTTTTAGGTTCATATACTCATAAATTTTGTTCATTACTCTATTTCATTATTTACTGAATTTTGAGAACTAAACAGTCGTGCTATATGTCATTTAATTAAATATGATAAGGTATTATTTAAATTATTGAATACAATTTTACGAAGCAATATAAGGGCAGTAATACAACACAATCATTCAGACGACCCTATATTCATTAATATGTAAAAAACAAAAATTTCAGAGGAAATTTATGGGTAACATTAAAGATGTAACGTTCGCAGGCGGCAATTTTACAATATACATTTGTTTGCACGTGTAACAAAGAAATGCAGAATTGCTGCAAAGTAAATAGATGCAAATGAACACATATAAGTGGAGTGACAAATCTGCAAAACGTCGCTACATTAAATTGGCATTTTGGTATTTTGATTTCCGGTAGCGACAACACTCCTACTGCCAAAATATGGTTCGGGTTTAAAAACGCAGTTTTTCAGCGGAAAAACTTGACCTTCTAATTTGCAAATAATCTGGATTTAAATCTGGAGTTACACTGACATCAGAACGCTGATGCTTTCGTATATTTAAAAAACACTATTTGGTGCCTGCATTATATTGTTGTGCAGACATGCTGTACTTTCCATCTCCACGATCAACAGGGATTCTATGGGTTTATGCACTGGAGAGGACCTTGTATACACTATATACAGTAAACAGAAGTGGTGTATAGTGTAATGAGTCTTTTTAGAAATACAAAAATACAAAGAAAAAAAAAACGGCACTTCCAGCACTTCGATATAAAATATTGGTTTTTGGGGGTTGATAGTAAGGAAGAGAAACAATTTCATAATAAGACTGTCTTTATACTAATTAGTATTAGATTTACTTGGTCTTGTTTTTGAGCAACTGTCAGCGGAATACTTGGTGTAGTCTTCATGTTGGAGGGTTGTTCTGTCCACCCAAACATCTGCAGAAACGCAGATCAGCGACCGAGGTTTTATCGAGCAAATATCGCTGTCTCCGGAATTCAACACGCAGCTGTTCGGTTCCTAAAAACGAAGCGGTCGTGGTGTTTGTGTTTAATAAAATGGATGGTTAAATTATACCCGAGCTGCAGATGCGCTGACGGAGAGCTGTCACAGATCATCCGCACATGCACCCAGACCGGAGGGTGCTTTCACTGGAGGGTATGCTGATTTTGCCGGCTGTCACCGTCGCTTGGAGGGGGGGCGCCTACTGGAGGTGGCCCCCCGAGGGGCAGGTCTGGAGGATTGCAGAACAGTAAATGTTTGTCAATGAGCTCCGGTGAGCTGGCAGTCTGAGTTATCCCTGTCAGTCTCTGGCTGTTTTGAATTTAAAAACACCTTCTGGTTGCCTCTCTGAACTATAAATTCCCGCATTTCACCATCACCCCCGCCCCCGCCCCCCCGCCCCCCCCCCCCCCAAAAGACGCAGATGGTACGTAAGGGGGGGCAT
>JAODJX010000136.1:5650530-5668346 GCA_026776945.1 Isichthys henryi | reverse complement strand
GTAAATATTCTATATATATGTATGCAGTATGTGTATATATTCTGTATATATGTATACAGTATGTATGTGTAAATATTGTTACGCCCCAACCCTAGACTGGGACTTGTAACAGAAACAATATTCTGTATAAATGTGTATACAGTATGTGCATATATGTTCTCTTTGTCTTTCTCTCACTCTCTCTCTCTCTCTATATATATATATATATATATATATATACATATACACATATATATATATATATATATTATATATAGTTTATATACTGTATGTGTATGTATATTCTGTGTGTGTGTGTATGTTCTGTTTTAGGTGTATATAGTACGATTGTATATGTATGTTGTATATGTTCATATATTCTCTATATATGTGTATGCTGTATGTATTTGTATATATATACTGTATATATGTGTATATTCTGTATATGTGTACAGTATGTGTATGTATCTGCTGTATATGTGGACTAACTCACTTCCTCAAGGTTCACTGCGACGTCATTTTGTTGCAGATCTAACACTTTTTTTTCCTCCTAAGCAACTTGCATTCATATCCATTTGCAGCACATGGGTACGTTACTGGAGGCACTGACAGTTTTATTTGGCTCAGCATTTAGCTGCAGGGTCCTTTCCTGCTACCCAAACCGGGAGAGCCTGCGTGTTATTCTGCAGCGCACATAGGCTTCTCCATCCGGGGAATGCCTTGTTACTGACATCGCTTCCTCATGCTCCGGTTTGTCGGCTGTGGACGACATCAGCAGCCCGTGTGCAGCTGAAGATGTAGTTATGCTGCTCCACAGGAGCGACTCAGGCAGTCTGTAAGTTAAAATCTGAAAATGGCAAATGCAAGGTGCACATTTTAGAGCCATTAGACCCCGCGGTCAGTACATCAGAACGTCCTGATCCCAGGTTTTGGCTCAGGGGGGTCAGGAATGCTTGTGGTGTCCTGTAAAGCCCACCCCCCCAGTGTCAAAACTTCGACGCTGGTTTTAAGCCATAAAGAGCTGTTTGAAAATGAGAATGGCGACAGGACAGAGGTCTGCCATCAGACAGTGCCAGGTCACCCCAACAGCGGCCCGGTTAGTGCTGCAGCATGGAGAGGCTGCTTGTAATCACTGCGAAAGAGGACAGCGGCCTTACATGTTGCTAACGTCATCCAATAATTAGAGACACACCGTTAACTTTCCTTTGAAAATGAACTCTGCAGTTCATAGTTACGTGTGTGCGTTGCCTTCCCTCACCTTCCTGTGTACTTTTAAGTCATCCTATCGGAATTCCCCGATTGTCTCCACTATATTTAGAAAAGGCTGCAAACGCTTAAGCAGGTACTGTCGGCTACGTCACCGGCTGCCTCAGCACGGATCGCGTGCCTCATTTAAACAGCGACATCAAACTGAAGAGGAGGAAAGAGTCATGCAATATTAATCTTCTCCACAAGAAGCTTTTCCTCCCTTACACAATGTACAAATTCCTGCTTCATTGTAGCAAATGTGTGCTTAAATATAGCAAGAGGTTTATACCTGTTTCTACCAGCTACCGGAAAAAAAATATATCTACAGCCTCAGTGATATTTTCAGTGGTAGACATTGCCTCTCTGAACAGCAATAAATATGATTAGCATTCAACCTCAGAATGGAAGACTGTGAAACAACACTACAATGAACCTCATCAGCTGATCCTACTAAAGGGTTAAATTTTATATTTATCTAAGAATTCATAAGCATCCTTCCAACTTACCTGAAACTGACTGAATTTTCCCTCTCTTATAGAAGAAATGAAGTCCCAGGAGTAAATCAATTCAAAATCCCAAACAAACCATTCTTTGTTCGTGCGTGGAAAACAAAACGGTCCCCACTGCGTTTCAAGTTACATATTTTTATGAAATCATCAGGTCCAGTTTGTGAAAAATTGAGCTGAGCAAATTGTACTTGCAGACCAGCGGTGCCAGTTTGAGAGCTGAAGCATTAAAGATCTGCTTTTTCTTTTCTAATTCTGAGGACTGGTGCTTTGATGCCCCCCCACTGTGCACAGAAAGGTCTTTGAAGTGGGAGAGAAAAACGGTGATTTTCAAAAAAAAAAAAAAAAAAGGGAAAAACTGCAAGCGAGGAATGCGCGAGGAGAATGGGGCCGCAGTAGAAGCACAGGTGCACAGCCAGACAGGAAACACCGCTTCACTGCTGCGCATCTTTAGCGTCGTTTTCACTTTACACTCGGTGGTTTTTATTTATTTTTCTGTTAAAATTGGAAAGTCCATCGGATTTATCATGATTTATCCACAAGGAATGATGCTTTAATACTGATTGCGTGTGATTTCACTAGAAGGTGAACTTCAGATAAGTGTCGTGTTGTTGAAATAGATAAATTGCACCAGAAATTAGCTTACTGTAATACTAAAATGTATTTATTAGACAATTAAGTACATATATATAATAACTATATTTAAAAACAAATAAAACATAGATGTGTTTTGCATATAAACATTAAACGTCTAAGGCAGATAACAGCGCACAGGCCATCTCATGAAGAAAGGAAAAGCGTTAAATATTTAAAAGTGATTTCATATACATACATATAAGGTTATAAATCCTTAACGCGACATACATTTTGAAGTGTGCGCATCAAAAGAAGCGACGCGCCGCAGAAACGGCGTCGCTCCGCCGGCCCGGGAGGGGATGACCGTTCCATAAAGCGGAGAAAACCAACACGCACTTCGGCGTCTGGGCGCTTTCTTCTGTGTTTGATACCAAAGCTACACGAGACCTGGTGAGAAACTAAACCAATAAGAACATAATGCACTTTGTGCAAAAGCCCCTAATGTTATGCAAATGGCTCCTTGCTGAAGGGGCCGGTGTATTTTTCGGGCTGTAGCGCCCTGAAAGCCTCCATTACTAGAGGATTAAGCAAATGTTGAAAGTTCTTGTTCTCCTTGGAAACTGAGCCTCAGCCTCCATCTAATCCTGTGATCAGTTTCTTTTTCGGATTTTTTTTCTTCTTCGGTTTTTAAATTACCGGCTATCTATCTGCCTGCACTCCTGGTGTTTCAGTTCATTTTTTTTAGTTCTATCCCTTTTTCTTTCAGCTGAAAATGTGTTACATTAAATCCTTTACACTCCCTTACTGCAGTGTTTACTTATGTATTTATTGATTTTTGTTACGCGTGTTTTTTTTTTCTTGCGCTGAAAATTGATTTCTGCGGCTTCTGAAGAAGTTTGCGATTGACTTGCTTTTCTAAGTATACTCTTAATTTCTTTTGTCTACGAGAATCTCTTTCGGGTTTTGTATGTGAAATGTGCTTGTCATTGGTCAAGCTAAGATATCATGAAATGTTACTTCTCAAACGTTACAAAACACATTGTTATCATCTAATTATATTTATAATTATTTAAGTGTGGCAGATTTCTTCTTGTGTCGTAATTTACTTTTGTGTGTAGAACATAAATACTGATGATGATTCTTTATTCGATGGTGATTTTTAAAAACATGATATTGTTTCAAATGATTAATAAAAATGACATCGATACTTTTGCATTTGGGTGAACTTTTGTATCAAAATCGTGGTGATACACAATTTCTGTGGAATTTTCCTCCAGCTGGTCTATTACAGAGTTACGGGCAATTCGATATAAAATGAATAATATTTTTATGTTCAATACATTTGGATGATATTATTATAATATTTACTGCAAGGAAACTGTTTGTTTGACATTTGGAAGAGAAAAAAAAACGCCAGGAAATCGTTGCAAAAATGTAAACATGTGCAACACATTTTCAGTAAAAACTTGTAGTGCTTTTCATTTTTGAAGCTTTAACAAAAAGATCCTTTTGCTTGCTAAACACATCATTGTGTAAAATGCCTTTATAGAAGAAATTTGTAATCTACCACTAATAAAATGTAAACATTGCTAGTCAAACTCTCTTTCAAAATGTCTTAATCGGGATTTAAAATTTAAAATGTGCATTTTTGGCCTGGTTTCACCTGCTGCTCTGATTGGTCTCTTGCATGGTGACTGAACTCAGAGAGCGAGGAACTTCATCAGCGTCCCACTGACAAAGGATTGTAAGCACATGCTCCATTAAGGACCGATGCCTGTTTTTCACCTTGGTTTTACTGTCGGCAAATTGACAATTCAAACAAATTCTTGTTTGTTTTTTAAGAAAGTATTCAGGCAAAGCAAAAGGTACTTAAATCGACCAAAGTATTATAACCGACCACTTGGTATTGTTAAAAAATGGTGTGTAAAAGATACACAGTTAACCCCTGTGACAAAAGGCTGCTGTTTTCGCTCCTCGCCTCTGCACAGATGGTCTGTGGTACGCTGCTTACTGACTTTGCCTGTGGAGTTTTCCATCACGCTGACCTGATGTGACAAAGGGGGATGAGGCTGCCGTGGCTGGGAGAATCTCTGGACGCCGCTTGAGCGTGTCTCTGAGCCTGTCCGAGCCACAACACTTATTCTGACGGCCTTGTGCTGACTGACGTCACAATTCAACTCTCTGAACCTGATTCATTACCAAATACGTGATAAGATTCTTCTTCTTCCTGCTCCCCCTTTTACTTATGGATCGTATGTAATGAAACAGTTTGTGTCTGTGGCTCAATGATGATATTTGGAAAAAAAAATTGATCAAGTGTAATAAACTGATTGATTGATTGATAAAGAAAATATCTTGTGCACAGCTTCTCTTTTCCTTTTATTGCATCATTTCCCTGCTATACGCTGCTCTCCTTCGCGCTTGTATTAATGTGTTGAGACTCTGTACCAGCGCTGTACCACTCTACAGTCTACAGTCTACTGTCTGAAACTGGTGTCTATACTGACATAAATGCAATACTCATTAGACATAGTATAAATCACTACTTTATATTAAACATACATGTGTACTTCTCTGTGTCGGTTATTCTTTGTTTCATGTTTCGTATTATATACCCGATTCCTTTCTTTTATTGATGCAAATCTGTACGGCGCTTTGGTCAGCCTTGGTTGTTTAATAGTGCCCTATAACCTTCGATTTGATTTGTAACTATGTTCAGATATGGATACCATTTCCTTGTATAAGTCCTATGGATTCCCAATGAATCTATCATTAGTATTCTTTGCACTGAGTTGTTGATCCTTGCACAATTGAGTAAACTAACAAATGATCAACTTACAGCTGGATAAACAAACAAATCATTATCCCCGTTGTAAGTGCCTCAGGCATTAGTCCACTTGTCTCTGTGGTCAATTATGCAATGAAGGTTTCCACACCACTGCCAAACTTGACGCTACGCAAACTAACAGCAAATCACTCTTGTCCGTAGCTAGCTTTAAAAATGACTGAATTCTTTGAAAAATGTGAAACCACATTGGCATTGCACAAAAATGTTACAAAAATCATCTAAAAACTTTTGTGGTCATGTAACTTACATCTCCGTGGTGATGAGAAATACACAATTTTAGAGGTCTTCTCTGGTTTCATAAATCTGTTAAACATCTCACAAGGGTTTATAAGTCGGCTGGATACAAAACTAAAATTGAATAGATGAAAAAAAAAAAAAAACACCACCCTACACTGACATTCAACAGCAGTCTAGAAACATGATGGATTGTTTCCGATTGTTCATTGTTTCCGGTTGTTCATTGTTTCCAAATTATGTTCTGCTGGGAAACAATAGCAGTCGCATAGCAAAACAATTGTCTTTTTATTTTTTTGAAAGAAACAAAAACCTATTCCTGGGTACAGTCACAAAGGAGCTGGAAATCTCAATTATTGAATTCGTTCTGTGTAGAGAGACTGAGGGCCAGATGTGAGGGTTAGGAGGCAACAGCTGTGTAGTCGTCGCTTGGCAGATCTTTGACCTCACGGGTTTTCACAAAAGAGCTTCTTCGTATTTCCTTTTAGGGAAATCAATATTTGGGATGCATGACTTTTCTCTTATAAATCAAAGTGCTTTGACAAATAATGGGCATGTTAATTTTAATAAGAATTCAATTCAATTCAATTCAAATAAGAAGTACATTCATTGAGAAATTACTTCCATTCTCTGCTTTACGTTAAGATGTTTCCTGGTGTCAGTTATACAACAGTCAATTCAGCAGGAAATTCTACAAGAAAACCTTTTTCACTGAGAAATAAAACTAACCACTAGTGTAGCCAAATATATTAAGTTACTTTCAACTTTTGCAGATATTTTTCTATCCAATATAGCATTTTTTTATCCATCCATGATATGTTTGCCATCCAAAGACTCCAGGGTTCAGAGGGATGGATTGAATGGGTAGATATTCATAACTGTTGTAGCGTAAATGTCCAATCTAGGGACCTAAATCATATGACATAACGAATGGGAGACCAGCTCCAGAACGCAGTTGCACGGTCCTCACAGACGGCATTGATTCAAGTCCACAGCAGGGGGATGTCAGCCTCTGCTCACTAAGCTACCGTGCTACGATAACGCATAAGAATGCCGCCAGACTTCGGACCCCATGAAAGTAGGCCTATATCATATTGTTCCCCTAATCCCGACGAATCCAATTATGTTCCAAATTTTTTTAAGGCCCCTGTCACTCAACGGCCCCACGAATCGTCCTAAGCTCCCCCCACACACACACAATTGCGTCCCCGATGACGCAGTGCTTCGTATATTAAAATCCATTTAATTACATTACAATTATTAAATATGTTTCCGATGGCTGTGAGGCTCTTAAATTCTGTTTTCCAATTTGCATTTAATTGCCGCCTGCTCGTGAAACGGAGCGGCTAAATTGCATTAAATGAATTCATTTAAGCACCTTGAAGTGTGATCAGACTTGGAAATCCCAGCAATCTGCTGAAGCCGACATGTCTGTTCCCGGCTGCTGTACCACAACCTTGCATAGATACCCTCGTGTTAATCACAAGTCACAACACACTGGCGTGAATTAAACGAGAGACAAGGCCGCCGCTTTTAAAGTATGTGATGCTCTCAGTGTAACATTAAATAACGCCCCCTCGTTTCCGTTAATAAAAGTCTTAAAGCAGCAATATATTCGGCTGCTTAGAATGATAATCAGTTAGCTGAAATATACGGAAAAGCTCACCTTGAAAACTTTCTTTGCATTTACTACACGACATGGAAGTAGGGGTATGCCCACATACTCACAGAGGCATGTTTCACTTCTTTGTATTATTTGAATTGCGCAATAAATTAATTAAACACTTACAAAACGGTCAATACAACACATAGATAGTAGTTATTGCATTTCTTGGATTTGATGCATCACTGGATAGGCGTAACAGTGGGAACAGGCTATTAAATATGACAGGGCGATGCAAAACTAGAAACTAGTAAATTCAAGGAGCTTCGATAGTATATCTGAATAGCAAGTACAAATATGATTGACGGGTGGGAGTCATATAGTTTTATAAATCATAATTGATTTATTCTGTCCAACAGTCCAGAAAGGGATACATTGGGCGTTCTTTTCCAATGGGGGTGTTTTTCCTTTCGTGAAATACTTGGAAACAGATATGGGGCTCTTGGAGGTTAAAATATATATAACGAGTCTTTCACGTTTGCGGGGTTAGACATATGCAAGGAAAGACGGGGGGAATCAACAGGACAGTAAAGGAAGAGAGCGAGCGAGCAAAGCGTGGAGAGAAGTAGCTTGTCAGGGGGAAGCTTGCTAAGAAAACGCGTTTTTTTGTGGTCAAAGGAGGAAACTTGACTTGCGGTTAGACATCGCAAGGTTGGGAATTTATTCTGCTGCCATAAACCACAGAAAAACGGCGTCAATAAGCCTTTTGTTGCGAAGTCTGTTGAATAAGCAGAATATGAGAAAAGAGGCGTCTAAGGACAGTCGGGGGATCCGCCTGTGTATGTATCTATGTATATATGTGTATTCATGAGGATTGCAACAGCTAGCAAGTACATAGGACATCCTTAACGCCAGTTTTAGAAGCTCATCTTGCATCCGTCTGTTTGCGTCAAGCCACGCTGATCTTTGTTGTTGTAACATTACAAGTCTGATGATGATATCTGTAATTAAACTCCGACTCGCTAAAACAATTAACAACTTGAATGCTTCGTATATCTTCACTTGGAAAATGACGACAATAAAGCACACGTTTAGATTTGCATTCTAATTGATTTCTGCTGATAAACGAACAGAATTCAGCACAGAAGCAAACCCAAGCCGAAGTTGCATACTTCCAGATTTCGCCCTATACCAGCCGGTCACATGAACTCGTTTGTGAAACGCGACGTGAAATCTGTGTATATATTAGGATGGATCGCGTTTCAGTTTTGTGAGGGGCTGCATATCAAACCTTAACGTATACTGCAGCAAAGAAGGTCCCGCAATATCATCTGCCCCCTTGCCCAGTAATGAAATGTTAGGATCACTTCCACGGTCCTCTCCCCTAGCCGAGGTGGCTGTGTGCGCTGCCCACCAGCCGAAGAAAGACGCTAATTCCCGAGCGCCCACCCGTCAATGTCCGAGTCAGGTACGGGACACCTATTCCTTATTTTAATTTAGGACCGCCGGTCTTTTTCTATAAGCTCCCTTTTAACCCACGGATCCTTCAGTGCAGTTTGCTTAACATTTTAAAGGTTGTTTTCCATCTCCCAAATTGGGAAATAAATATGAGGGCCCAGGGATCATGGTTTATAATTAAACTGTCCTGCCTGCTCGGAGGCAGCGAGCAGACGGGTCACGTTGTAGACGCTGTAAATCAGGGCAGCAGCAGGAAACGGGCTTCCAGGAACTAATTTGAAGATGTCTGTCTTTCGGACCTATCACAGCTTTCGATTGCATGTAGGGGACTTTGGTGCGCGCGCGCGCGCACGTAATGGGTGGGGGGGAGGCCCTCAGATCAGAGTGCATGTAGGTAAGTCGCTGATCTGTGGCCGCCCCCCCCCCCAACCCCGGATATCTGCGTGAAAACAGCACAATGGCAAGGAACACATTACTTAATTAAATACATTGTTAAACACTATTAATTTCATCCACATTAACAGTTTCTTTTAAAAAATAAATAACTGCACTCACTGATAGCAGTAACTAATTTGCAGCATTTCGTCTGCACCCTTACACAAGACCAGACCCGACAGACAGGCCGTTCAACAGGTAGCCCCCTCAGAAGGTGGGCCCCTCGAAACATGGGCCCCTTGACATCTGGGCCTCTTTACCTCGCCTCGTAGGGTGACCTCAGCCTCCTTACTGGTCGCAAAGGCAATGTCACAACTCTGTCGCAGCCCCTCACTCGCTGTGAGCTGAATTGAAAGTCTCTGATATAAAAAGCCAGTTTTCCAAGGTGAAATAAAGTCTGACAGGAGAGAATAAAAATTTGTTGCACCTCTATGTGAAAAAATGTTTCTGTCCACCTGGCTTATTGTAAGACTTCGGTCTTTTCAGGATGACTTCATATTCGGCTCCCCTGCTGTTTGCGTGGCTCCAGATGTACCAAAGAGCTATAATTCCCCCCCCCCCAACGATTTGCAAATAATAATATAAATATTATGACAATCAATTAATAAATAGACAGACATTTAAGCATATTAATAATTATTCACGTATTTCAGTGGTTAAGTTCCCAATTAATGAGTTTAAAGCACAACAATGAAATAGTGCTGTAAAATAACAATGTATTTCTGGCACTTGTGTTTGGATTTGCTCCTGTTTCAGCCCTTTTCAGGTAAGCTGCTACAGATCAGCCGCTGCAGATCAGTTGCTGCAAATCAGCCGCTGCAGATCAGTTGCTGCAGATCAGCTGCTGCAGATCAGCCGCTACAGATCAGTTGCTGCTGATCAGCCGCTGCAGATCAGCCGCTGCAGATCAGTTGCTGCTGATCAGCCGCTGCAGATCAGCCGCTGCAGATCGGTTGTTGCAGATCGGTTGTTGCAGATCAGTTGTTGCAGATCAGCCGCTGCAGATCAGTTGCTGCAGATTAGCCGCTGTCATCACAGGGTCACATCTGCACCTCGGCAGAATAATAAAACACTTCAGCTCTGAAGGACGGGGCCTCTCTTTGCACCTGCACTAAATTTTATTTGTATTACCATGGAGCAAATCACTAGGCTCTGAGATACGTGATTATAAATACTATAAAAATAATGAGTGGTAGCCAAGTGGCTCTGTCTGCTGTTTCCAGCACAGTAAACAGTGAGCGTCAGACTGGGGGGCAGTAACTCTGAAACCTGGCGTTCGGCTTGCTGCCAGTGCCCTGTACATTTCACCCCCAGTTTTCCCTGCATATCCTGCCATTTTTTTGAGGGAACTCGCTTTTCCACAGTACAGGACTCGTTCCCATGGCGACTTGCCTGTGCAGGAAAGCGAATGGTGGTTTGCATTATTAATACATTTCATTAATTATGCAAATGGCATCCCGCTGTAAGTACCCAGGACCGAGGAACACCGAGTTCCGCCTCTTAAAGGTTCTAGCCAAGCTGCCGCAGGGGGTTTTGTGAACGCTGTCTCGCCTGGCCTTCCTCAGGCCCTGGGCCCCGATTCCTCATGCGCCTCCCTGACAGAACAGAGCCTAAGGGGAGAGAGAGAGAGAGAGAGAGAGAGAGTTTCTGCTCAGAGGTGATCGGGCCCACTGGATATCCTGCCTTATTTACAAAGACCTCGGAAAATATTCTCTGAGCCTGCAAAAATTCATATCCTCATTGAAATTCTTTTCTGTTGGAATTATATAATATAATGTTTCAGAAGTTAATATATTATGGTTTTCCATAATGATAAGTTAATGTTGTAATTGATCTATTTAAATAAACAAGCTATTTACTGTTAATGTGCTAAATTGTCAGTTTTGGCAAATTAAATTAGACTGTCAGACTCAGCACCAGTGACCTGCCTTATTTTCCCTCTTTAGGTCATTTCCTGGAGGCTGAAAAGCTAAACTGAACAATAAACATCAAGTCAGGGCAAAATCTTGTGAGCAGGACCTCACAGATTTCAAACAAGCATCAGAAATAGTTTTAAGAGAAGCTCATTTACGCCCCCCGCCCTGCTGTGTCCCAAAACAGGCCCATTCTTACGCGGTAAGCAGACACATTTTACTTTAGTGCCTCTGAGAACAGAGAGAGGGAGGGAGAGAGAAAGGGGGGGGGGGAGACAAGGTTTACCGGTTTGTGTGGGATCTGTATGTAAGTGTTTGTTGCCATGGTGACTTTGGCTGAGTTTCTACACAATGCGTCAGTGTTGAGGGCAAATTAACTGCTGTTTGAATTCTTTGTGAAGTCATTGATTGGTGGTTATTTGTAATAACAGGGTATGTTTCTAAGAAGAAAACACACAGTAAATTACTGCCAGGACACAGCAATCCCTGCGCTTTTAGAGTCACTGCAGCGATTTGCATCGTTACAGGTGATTTAAAAGATACAGTTCGTTTGAAATTTAGCATTCGGTGAATAATGGCATGATAAAGAAAAAACAGGATGTTCTGTGGTTTGGTCCCTCCTTGAAAACAACCTGCAAATGAGGTAGCAGTGCTTGGTTTCCAAAGTGATGATGTCTGTCGGGCTACTGCACACATCCGTCTCTGTAACGTAGGTGCAGGTCTTTTCCTGGAAATAAGAATATTTTCCGATTACGGTCCCGCCATTAATTTTGTGTACTTTTTTCAGATAATTCACAAGTACAAATATTCATAAAAGCAAAATATAAATATTTTCCATAAAGACGAAGAAAATCATTAACAATCATATGTTGACATCCGTAATAAATTCAATATTGCTCTATAAAATGAACCTTCAGAATGACTTTCTCTATGTACAAATTCATCTCTTTGTCATTGACAGTCCTGAGGAAAGGAGACAGGTATATTTGAACAGCCTGCGATGTTGAAATGGCTTATGGTCATGGCTTTTAAATATATTTTTTTTTTGATGAATTTCCCGCATTTGCCTCATTAGGAGAAACGGGAGAGCGGTCCGGTCCCTGAATGAAAAGCAGCTGTCAGGAGTTTCGGTAAATGTAATCTCCCATCTCATCCGGCACCTCACGCTCTCACGAGCAGACAAGCATCGGGGCCAGATAAGCCGGCAGATGGTTTAGAAAACACGGCATCTCAGCAAAGCCCACGCCGCAATGCTGGAATACGGCACTGTCACATTTACAGCGGCCTTTGTTTTACGGCGGAACGTCGGAGAAAAACTTTGTCTCATCAGCAAAGTGTGGCTCAGCCTTAATGACCTTTGCCTGACTGTAGTTTCGGGTGACAAAATCCATCTTACGAGTTGTAGCTTTTGGCTAATTGTAAGCATTCTTCCTCCACTGCTGCTTATTTAGGACAAACCACCATGATCTGGAGGCTTACAGCAGGAAGATCATAAACCACATACTGTCAGTACCATCCATCAATCCATCTTTTTACTGTGGGGGCTGTGGGGGAGCTTGCGCCTATCCCAGGCATCACAGTGCCACTGATAACTGGCAAAGCATACCACACACGACAATAAATAGCAGATGTGCACTGTGTCTCATGTATAACTGTGAAGTTAAATACATTCCTGTTTCTTTTTATATGTCAATGTTGGATACATTGCCTCTGATTTTTGTCCATCAATATGGACAGTTATACTAGTCGTTCCCACGGCGATAGTACATCTTAATGCTTCAAGCTGAAACCCCCCCCCCCTCAAAAAAAAAATAACGCCAGATTGATCAGGTATGATTTTGTTGTCTTTTGTCAATGGATGAGTGTTGGCTATAGGAGGCCCATTTTAGTCGGGTTTCTTTACACGCCTGTCATTCTTATAGACGTCTTTCGAATGTATGCGCGTTACCGTGGGATCAGAGAGTAAGGCGGCAGACGCCATATTGAGGGAACGTGAACATTAAGCCTTAATCTGACTAACTGAGCTAACGTTTTTGTACCCTGGCATCTCGATACGAGCGGCTGCGTAACTAGTAAATGCAGTGTAAATGGGAACTGGCAGAACGGATGTCCAGTCCCCAGTGGTCACTGGCGCTATCATAACATGGGGGGACACTGTAAGAAGACCCTTCAGCTGGGCCCACAAAGAGGAGCCAGCTCTGGACAGTGCCGGTTGCCATGGTTATGCCCAACCAAACCATTATCTTTATGGGCTGTAAAAAGAGGCTCAGTGTGTCATTGTGCAGAAGGGATCCTTGCCCTGGACGTGTTTTGACAGCATACTAAAAAACCGAGAGCCTGCAGCAACTAGAAGGGACGAGCGACAAAATGTGTCTCTTCCTATCTGATCATTACCTCATTTATCATTAGTGGCTCATTAATGCCTCATTTATCTTTTCATTTTAACCAATAATGTCCAGTTACCATGAACAGATGCTGTGCATGAGGAACCATGTGGAGGAAAGTTTGTCATCTCGAATGAACATCATTTCAGAAAATCATCGCTGTTCCTCTATACTCTCCTACATTGGTGGGATGGCAAAATAATTTTCTATTTTAAGTAAACCAAAGCGATACGCTACTACCGCCGGACGGAGGGTCCCGTATTTCGAGGTTTGAGCTGCTGTCCATGTTTCCCTCAGCTTGAAATAAACACGATTGAAAAAAAGAGCCCCAGAGTTTCCATGGAAGATCAGTGCAGAGCTGAGGCTCAAGCTTGGTGACGGGGAAATTGACCATCACTCCAGCTCTGCCACACGGCATCATGGGTAGCGCACGGCGTGGTAGATGTGTCAGCTTTGCTGAGAAAATCAATTAAAATCTTGTTATAATTCGTACCTTGTCAAATAATTGTTACACCTGGAGTATGAGCAAGTCATTGATTTATTTTACGTGTTCAATACTTCATCTTAGACCTCAGACCAGGCCTGATTGTCCATTACAGGGGGTGTCATGCAGTGAGTCACTGTTCTGCCTGATTTTAATGCTATCCACTCAAAAACAGCCGAACCCCAACTGCTCATAAATCCAACATGACCAAACATGAATATTAGTCCTATTTTCTGTTTGTGAGCAAAATTCCCGGCAGAGAGGCTCTGGTTCATCCAGGACAGTCAGTGACAACATGGTGGTTGGGGGGAGGGGGAGGGGACTAGGGGGTTGTCAGTGACATCATGCATGTGGCATGTGGGCCAAAGGGACTTCCGGAGGCTTGGAGACCCCACCCTCCCCAGATTCATGTCAGTGGAAGATGGAAGAGGAGGACGGAAGCTCAGTCAGCCTTAATGTTCAGTATACCTGCAAAACTGGGCTAGGCGAGGCTGGAATAGAGTAGATTCAAACAACAAGACATATGAGGCTTCCCTAACCCTGACCCTGATCCTAGCCATAAATCTTCCAAATTTAATCAGTAAATGCAATCCGAGGGATTGGATCATTTCATAGTCCTGCTGTTGATAACTTTCCTATAATGTGTTGTTTTCCTTGTAGCATGTTACCTAGAATGCAAGGAGAACATGCTGTGTGAATTTCTGCAGAGAATTATTGATTCAGATTTTATTATCCCGGAGGAAATTACTAAATTGTTTGCTCAATTATACAGTTGTACACCCTTGTAGATATCTGTGTTATACTCTTCAAATATTTATTTGAAACATTATTTTTCTGTAAAAACATTTTAAATGAAGTCTAGAGCTGGTTTATTGCTTGTTTGGCTCTCGTCAGTGGGCAATAATTGGGCGGTCCTGCTGGTGCCGTACATACCTGAAGCCCCGCCCCCTGCCCCGCCTCCGGGCACAAACAGACACGCTCAGGCAGAGCGCAAACAAAGCGCCCGGGTTCAGTATCACGTCAGATAAAATTCCCGTGGCTGAGCGCCTCACTAACCTCGCGTCACCGCAAACGCAGTAGCCGACTGACACTCACGAATCACGCAGACGCCCCTGTCTTTTAAAACGTGGCTAGGCGCCCTTCAGCGCCGCCTGCCACAGGTTCGAGTCCGGTTTCACTCCCACCCCCCTTGGGAGACGTGACTCACAGTCTCACTGCCTCGTCTCGAGAGCGCGAACATTGAGTGTCAGCGGTCAGCAACCCCCCCTGCCTCCCTAGAGTTCCCTCCCCCAAGGGACGGTGTGCCGGGCTGGAGGCGGAAATCCAGCACCTTTCTCTCTCTCGACGAGATTCAGCACAGATGCGATACCAGCTGCAAACAGACGGCAAACCAAACAACATAGACATGCACTGAGAATATGACTCAGCTCCGCTTCAGGGGCGGCAGTAAAGCTTCTTCTTACCCGTGACCCTGACCAGAATAGGCAGATGGGGGTATGTTTGTATGGATGGATGGATGGATGAATGTTATCTGCAGCACAATGACACACTCAAAGAAAAAATAATAATTGTGGATCATTAAGAAACACGTTTTTTTTTCTCTTAAAGCTGGTTCACGCTTCCCTGCACGAGCGCAAAACTCCGCGTGTCCGTACGCGTCTGCGTACACGGACATGTTCATAGCCCCCCACCCCGTCAAACCGCATATTTAACACATGCGCACAATGCGTTGTATTCATGTTTTTTATTAATAATAACATAAAATATTATTGATATTGTGTGCACACATACCACCGTAGTGAATATTGGAGTGCTTGCAAAGACTAAATACAAGTTTCAACTACTGCAGCAGTACATAACGGTGAAAACAGAGGGAAGCCAGATGCCAGACAGTAAGACAGACGGTGGGTAATTCATGCAGTGTATAAAGATACGTGGGGATTGGACACAATTCACACACAACACAGGCAAGGGCACACACAACAAAAGTCTGAAACACAAGTACTTACACAAGGGCTATTTACAAATAGTGCAGAGCATGCTGGGATACGTCAGTCAGCTTCCCTATGGAGCCATCTAAGGTCCTACAGTAATACAAGTACATTATATTGCATAATAATTTTTGATATGCTCATCCCTGCTTTCTGCAGTGTTTGAGTAAGAAAGCCACACATAAGTCGAAGCTGAATAGCAGTGACCAGCCTCCCCTGTGACCAGCCTCCCCTCCCCCACATCACCAGAGGCCAGTTTGTCTCATCTCAAATGTCCCACAGCTAACTAGCAATACAATCCAGCCTCAGCCCTAATCACAGAAATCACCCGTTTGTCTCTGAATGCTTTCTGCGACCTCTTTGACTCTTTCTTTACAAAGAGTGTTAAATCGTGAAAAAAGGTGGAGCATTAATGCCCTGACACCAACATGCTCCACACCGGCTGTTTGCTCAGTGCGGTGCAGCTGCTTCGCTCCATTTAAAATAATTGTTACAAGATATTATAATTCTACACTTTTAATGGTGCCTATTTTACCATGAGTAACCATCCATCCATCCATCCATCCATCCATCAGTCCTTCCATCCATTTTCTGTGAGTCGCAGGGGTCTAGAGCCAATCCTGGATGCCATTGGGGCAAGGTAGGGAATAACCAGTTAAATTTATTTTAACTTGGCATCCAGTTGGGGGGAGGTTTTAGTCTTAAACTTCAAAGTGGATTTTTGTCAGCTGCTGCAATCACCCAAGCACAGAATGTGATGGTTAACGAGATATGTGGCTATTCCAACAGAGCGACCCAAGCCCAAAGCACCATGACGTTGTCGTGAAACTGGGTGGCACTCCCAAGGGACCTCTCTGGCTCGTATCTCACCTGCCATCGGAGCTTGTGTGCACTTGCCCTCCTCAGGGCGGATTACGGGGGACTAAGCCAAGTGAGACAACGAACAATTATTGACTCTTTCCAGCAGGTAGAGGGCATCGGGGCTGATGTTCACCTTGCTGATTCAGATGCACCACACGGCATAAGGAACTGCCCACAGAAACTCGAATGCGAAAGTCTGCGAGTTTATCTGCATTTAATTACAGCGCCGTTGCAGTGACTAAGCCTTCTGTGATAACTGAGCTCATGCGGCATGCACTGAATTCCATCCGCTACATAGTTTATCGTGTCTATTGACTCCAGATGAAAGGATGGAATTGGGGGGTGGGGGGAGAATGCGTTAGAGTTGGGTGGGAAATACAGATGGTACCTCCCGCAACCAAGAGGAGTGAGGTGATCTTCAAAGGATATCTTCAGAAACCACTTTATGCCCTCTGTCGGGAGTGAAGGATAGGTGCAGATTTTTTACTAATGCTATTGAACGTCGATGGCGCTAGGGCTGTGCCAACATCTACGAGAACAACCTCAGGTATGCAAACAAACAACAACTGCAAACGGGCATCAGCCGAACGTAAACACAGAGCTTCACTTAGCATTTGCACAGCTGGCATCAAAAGGGATCTTTGTTGCGTTAAATTCATCTTTAATACCCGAGGACTGAGGCGCAAACAACAACCTGATGAATACATATTAATCTAAAAGCTTCTTGTTAATGATATAAATCCATAAAAGCAACACACACACACAAAAGTGGAGTAAATGTGGCGTGGGCGTGCACCCCCACAGCCCGACTGGAACTTCTGCATCATTTCACACGACAGGAACACCCTCTCTTTTCAACAACCATCCCTGGGGATCTATGAAACCACTCGCTCTTAGATAAAAAGAAGGGAAAGTCACTGGCCGGGGACAGAGAGAGGCCACCCTAGAGAGAACAGAGCTCCGGACAAAGGAGGTCGCGATGGCCAATCACAGCGGCCTGTATCAGACAGTGATTGGCCGCTGAAGTGAGAGCTTCCCTGACCCCTCTCCACCCGCACCTCCACCCTGCTGGTGTCATGTTAAGGATCCAGCTTGTAGCAGCCAATAATGTAATAACTGCCATCCATCCGTCCATTTTCCAAACCGCTTATCCTACTGGGTTGCGGGGGATCTGGAGTCTGTCCTGGAAGCAATGGGCACGAGGCAGGGAACAACCCCTGATGGGGGGGCAGCCCATCGCAGGGCACACTCACACACCATTCACTCACACATGCACACCTACGGGCAATTTAGCAA
>JAODJX010000136.1:5602294-5618474 GCA_026776945.1 Isichthys henryi | reverse complement strand
CTGCTAAATAAAAGAGCTTTAAGTATATCTGTATTCTTAGTGTGGCATTATGGCTGGAAGCAACAGATATCACAGTAATAAGGATTTCACTGAATTAATGGTTTATTGTTATGTCCACACGTCAGTGAGAACAATGTCAAATTATACTCACCTTGGGCAGCAGCACTGAAAGGTGGGCCTTACGGCTGGCAGGCTCGTGCTTGATCCAGCGGAGGATGGCGTCAAAGACCACATCCTCCTGCCTGACGTTCAGCTCGTCCTTTTCAATTATATTACAGAGCTGTTGCAGTGTGAGCTCCGGGAACTCTTCGGAGGTGCCGGCGACCTCCTTGAAGTTTTTCAGGATCGAGCTGAAGGCAGACTGGTGCAGCTCTTTGAGACAGTAGATATCGGCGATTTTGAAAAGGCCAACACAATTGTCAAGACACAGTTGCTTAAGCAGGAAGTCACTACAGCGCTTCACGATGCGTAGCTACGTATCTGCGCTGGATATCACCCCCTGCATGTCCGTTATAGCCGAACAGAACTACAGCTAAAAGCGGCCCTGGGGACCAAATTGTTTGTCCCTTATAAGCGAAATTCCGTTATATTCGATGCTTTTTCTACATGTTCTTAAAGGCGCACGGTCGGGACCAGCGTACCTCGTCCGTTACAGACGACATTCCGTTATAAAGTATGGAAGATTATAAACAAAAAAACTCAAATGGCTATTCATTTTGCAATTGACAATTCAATATTCAGAGCATGCATTTGTTATTTCAATATTTAATATGAGCAAATAATTTGAAAATACGTTTTGCAATCGGCAATTCAATAAAAATGTGGTGCTTAAGCAATCCTTGGTGCGTTCGATTATTGTGGTGCATTCGATTATTTTGGTGCGTTCGATTATTGTGGTGCATTCGATTATTTTGGTGCGTTCGATTATCTCTCGGAAATTCCGAGTTGAGTGACATCACGTCTCCAGTTCGAGCTACCACAATTCGGAAGAAACATGCCTGCTTCCATGAATACGTTGTTGTGTGTAGTTGCTTTATATTTTGCTTTATAAGATTATTATTTCCGAGAGACAAACAAACAAGAAACACGAACTAGTCAAACCACATTAAAAGCTTTATAAACTATTTTAGGACATTTATAGCGATATTCTTTTTTCTAGAGGCAAAAAAAACTATAATCAAACCAAAAACACTAACAAGTCTGGTAAAAATCTCATATTGCATGCTAGAATACTGTTTACGGTCACGAAATGGTATTGTCTAAATCGAACACGTGCAATTACATTTATAATTAATACATTTAACAAAATAAACATTTTTAAAGATTTGTGAAATAGAATTACTGTTGAGTGTGTAAGCCGCCATGTTGAAATTACGTCACAGGGGGAACTCGGACAAGAAAATTCTGTCAGAAAGATCTGTCCGACGTCAACGTCATAAAATAGGCGTGTTTCCGAAGGGAAGTGACGTTTTTCGTGACGTTTTGTGACGTTTTAATTCGAGTTCCGATTTGGAGAGAAATAATCGAACGCACCATTCTCTCTGTCCGACATCTACGTCATAAAAAACGTCACTTCCCGTCGGAAACACGCCTCTTTTATGACGTTGATGTCGGAAAATGGTGCGTCACACGCATGACGTTTGTATCCCAGGAAGTTCCGATGCGTAATCTGGTATTTCACCCGAAAAGTGCCCCATCCTAGGTTGTTCACTGCCTTGCACCAGTAGCCTCTGGAATAGGCTCTCAGCTCCTCGCAACCCTTAATAGGACAAGTGGTTTCAGAAAAAGAATGGATGTATTTCTATAATGGTTGTATTTCAGAAATGGGTTCACCTGTTAAAAACAGGCAGCATCACCTTCTGTGCATCAGCTCACCAAATTAATAGTTAATATTTAAACAATTGAAGGCTCAGGATACAGGCTGAACAGAGCTATATTTGTTTGAAATTAGCCACCAATGGAAAATGTTTAGTACAACAAATATTTCATGTTTTACTATTTATAGTAATGACTAATATATGGTTAGGTCTGAAATTAAACCCATGGGGTAGAGGGGATCAGAGGACAGTCGGGAGTTTGCTTCACTAAAAAAATTTGGTCAGCAGCCATCACAGTAAAGGACAGTATGTAAGTGAGACATGAGGCACGGGGGCTTTGGCTAGAGAGGAGACGTGAGCAGAGTACATTTAAACTTTCATTCCTCCCAGGTACTGGGCATTTCATTTCCCAGAACTGGGTCATAGTGATCCTGGAGCTTATAGCCGAAGGGAAGCTGACCTGCGGAACATCTCTTTGGACTGTGGGAGGAAATCTGGGAACCTGGAGGAATCGCGTACAAATACTGCGGGAGCATGCAAACAGACAGACATACACACATACACAGATGGACAGGTAGACACAGACACACACAACATGCCTGCCAGTGTAAAGGTACATGTTTCTGGGCCCTTCCTCAGTACTTTGTGTGTTTGCACTGTTTACAGTTCAGCGGGATCCTGAAAATGTGAACCTGGTAGTTTTCTATAATTCTGAAATCATGGCAATCCACACTTCGAGAAATGGCTTTAAAAATGGATGATTAACAGAAATAATCCTAAATATTTCAGCTTTAATTCTCTGTGGAAAATTGCTGTATTGTGTTGTCATTTGTGTTGTTTCTAATGGTTTATCGCCTGTACAACACTTTGGGTTCAACTCCTATCGTTTAAAAGTGCTCAATTGATAGATAGATAGATCAATAAACAAACAAATACATACATAAACAGAATCTTTAATAAGTAGATATACTTGGGGCAAAATGTTTATCAATGGATATAAAAATATCCCTCCATCCATCCATCCATCCATCCATCCATCCATCCAAACAGTTTATACAATATAGAGTTTCCTAGACTGTACAGTTCATTTTAATCAAAATAAATCCCTTGTGTTTTTACCATGTGGTTTTTTTGTGACTTTTTAGTTGCCTAAAAACCTGCAATGTGATTCTCAAGGAAACTCTTGAAATTATTAATAGCTATATTAAAAGAATACCTAGCTGCCTTTTGCTTTATACTCGTAGATAGATACCTCGTCTATCTGGAAGAAATATAGGTAACTGGAAAATGTGCAACTCCGTCAAGGCATTTTCCTGACATTGAAGCTGCATTTGCGCATAAACAATCAGCTTATTTGAATTTTTCAGAAAGACGGTAGGCTACTGCGTTATCATTGTCATGCCCCGCTAGTCCGATCCTCGTGTGTGCCACGCCCCCCTGATTACCCACGTGTGCTTCCCTGATCGTCTCCAGCTGTGTCCGATTATTTTCGCCCAGTCTTGTGTATTTCAGTCCGTGTCTTGCTTCAGTCCCTTGTCTGTCATTGATGTTTGTCCACGTCGGATTGTTGCTTGCCCCTAGACCCCCGAATAAATCCCCGTTATTTCCCCAATCCTGCCTCCCTGCCTGTTTCTCTGCCCGTCGCCCCGTCCGTGCGCATTGCCCGTTTCACCCAACCGTGACAATCATGATCACTTAAAATAATTTTCAGCCATCCAATCTGACTGATACACATGCATATCGACGAGACGCAACTGTGAAGTTCAAGATAGATCTCTGTGCGCAATGTCGTTTCATGCAGCTTGCCGCTTTTGGGAACCGTACCGCATAGTGGGAAGCCACACAGCCAAACTGAAACGTTTGGTTCATTTAATAAAAGTTGATGACGTGAGATTTATTGTGCAAATTGAGGGTAACACAGGTACATGAAGCGTGAAATGAGCCCCGCGCGCCGCAAACAAAGCCTGCGGTTTGCTGCTGTTGCTAGGCGCAGGACGCCATCTCCTGGCTGAAGAAAACCGTTAAATATCAAACTGTATTTCTGGGGTAAAACTAGCATAAAGGTCTTATTATAACATAATCTTCCGGGATAGGCTCTAGACACTCGTAACCCTGCATAGGACAAATATTATATACAGTGCTGTGCAAAAGTCTTAGGCAGTCAAAAGAAATGTTTAAAGCTATTTATCTAAGTAGTTCAGGTATATATGCTCAAAACAAAAAACACAATTTAACATTAGAACATACGAAAATTAAGAGTAACACAACAAAATCTAACAAGATTTTCTCCAAAAATTTACTGATAACTTGTTGGATGGCTAGGTGAACAGCGCTTCAGTTCCCAAACCTCTCCTCAGGGGCACCAGAGCCATTCCATGGATTCGTTAAATTTCACCACCACTTCAATTAATTAATCGATTTAACTAGTTTAAGCCAGTGAGGCACTGATTAGCTCTACGAGGTGGGGTACTGGTCGAGTCAACAATACATGGGTGTATTGTACGGTTGTTGCAAAGACTTTAGTGGAGATTTTGAAGTGGTTATAAGCTGACACACTTTAACAGGCATCAGAGTTTTACAGCAATATGAAGATCATCTATCTGAGCATCATTTTCTTAGACTGCCTAAGACTTTTGCACTGTACTGTATGAATATAAAATTTTAAGTTGGCCAGGCACACGTAAGAAATGTGTCCCATGTCTATAAAAATTCGCAAAAAATTCCTTTTATTTTATTTAGAAAACAAGAATATTTGTGGATAAATATGTAAATCTCCAGTGACCTTCCATTATCAGGTTGGAGCATGCATGACATTTATGCAAATAGGGGAATATGGTTAAAAGCACAACATTATGAAAAGGCATAAACCGTGCAAAGAGCGACATGCCATCTATGGTACCCCATGCGGCGAGCCAGGTTATCATAATTATCATTGCAATGTTAATAATAATATGGGACAAGCATCCCGTTCACGGAGTACTCTAGGATGGTGCCATGTGCTACCATTAACTTCGTACTAGCACAAGAGATTGAAACTGATGGATGCAATGCTAGTCAACCAATTACAGAACATAGGCGGCCGCCCAGGGCGCTGGTTTTAGTAAACCGAAACTGGAATAGAAGTTTGCAGGGGGGCAGGGGGGCGGGGGGTCAGCTTGCCTAGATGCGCTTCGACCGGCACTGGATGGATGGACGAATGCATGGATGAATACTAATGAGGTACAGAAAATCTGGTTCACAGATCGGCAGTGTTTCAGTTAATAAGCAAATAAACACTGAAGCTATCTAATTAAATTAAAACGTATTGATTCTTTTTCATCCAAATAAAATCCCTGCTGCCTATGATCACGTCGCAACTCCGCGCCCGTAGAGTCTGAATGGAGAAGCGTGAGTATTTCCGGGTCGGAGCCGGTGATGTAGCGGCCGCTGGGGAACCGAGAGAGAAACAGAGAGGAGACGGAGCCAAAGGGACGGGGAGCCGGCGGCGGGGGATCGGATCCGCGGATTAGCACCAGCTCCCTGCCTCGGAGGAAAAGGGTGCATTTGTAAGTGCATTTGTGTATTTTCTTTAGCGTTACAACGCAGATCTTTTCAGTTTTGGTAGAAGGCTCATTGGCTGATTAAAGCAGTGTATCTGCTGGCTCTGGCTGCCTTCACTCACCGGGGGTGTGCATCGTGTGTCTCCGGTGTCCGGCGTCCGGCGCTGCAGCTGAATGGTCTGTCCTGAAGCTTTTGTTCACATATCAGCTGATCTTATTATTATTATTATTATTATTATTATTATTATTATTATTATTATTATTATTATATCGCGTGATGCTGAAGCCGTTGGCACGATGACCCTCTCACGCCTGGCGTTATGTTGCAGTTACACTCATGCCGTGCATTGCTGATTTTATGCCTTGCCTCTTTATCGATGGTGGTAACGTCAGGTGTTGCCGGACTACGGCTGACAGCTACTAGTTAAGAGAGACCTGGTCGCCTAACAAAGAGCCGAGGAGTTTCAAAGGGCGACGCGATCATTTGCACGAGTCGCACCTCGCATGGTTGACCAAACTTTGCATGACCCCGACTTGAATATGTTGCATCGTAACTAAAGCATACGGGGGGCTTGATTTGCGCTGTTGCATTTTCGGCAGAGGTCAGTTACTGCGGATTACGTCCGTGTGTGTGTGTAATAAGCAGGTCTTTTGCAGGTTCAGCACGAATGAAAGTATTTGTGGGAAGTTTCGCTGTTAAAGCGAGAACCAACGAAAAGCTGAACGCCAGCCTTTACAAAGTAAAAAATGAGCATAATTTTATTTACTTTTCGCTCTTGTTTCTGTATTTTATAAATTTCATCCAATAAGGACATGTTTTACTTGTTTTAATTTATATTTGTCCCTGTTATGTAAAAATGACCAAAATCTTTTATTTATATATATATTTATTTATTTATATTTATATTTATATATATATATATATATATATATATATATATAACTACGTTTGAAAAGCACGGGAAGCTGTTTCTGTCCTGATTGTTATCTTCCAGAGCACTTGCTGGAATTTTCAGCCAGCAAAAGCAGGAAACCAGTGCAGGGTGCTGCCTGTGGGCCGTGACTGTGCACTCTGGCCGTGACTAATCACCCTGTTGGAGCATTTACGGTCTCGGAGCCCACAGGGGTAGATGGTTACCTGGGCGAGAAGCAGCCAGCTTCACCCAGTAGCACCTGAGATATTTATGCTGCCCAGAATCTCATTTCCAAGCATCATAAAAATTCTGCCATCCCATCCACTTTGGTTCCGGGAGGGCATGAAATGGATTAGCTGGTGAAGCCAGTGTGATTGTGAAATTGCTAACGTTTGCAGCATTTATTTTGAGGCTGAAGATGGAGCCTAATCTTGGGATTTCTAAGAGGAAGACCTACCTCTGCTGCTAATGATAGCTGTTTGATGAGCGTCATTCCTGTTTGGTCAGTTGAAGTCACAGCATCACCTAACAGGGCTCATAAATGTCTCACTGAGGCAGGGACAACATCAGGGACTGTCTCCTACGGCATTCCTCTGGCAGCGCTGTGGGTCACAGAGTTGCCATGGTGATCAGCCAAAACGTGGGGTCAGTGGTGTAAACTTGCCATGGGTTATGGCCTCGCTGTAATTTCCCAGCAGCCCTCACCCATTAAGCATCGTTACTGGAAAGTCAAATTGGGCTTTTGTCTGACGGAGCCAAATCTCAGGGCTCTGGGGTTGGATTTCAGCAGGAGATAGAAGGCCTCTTGGAAAATAGGGGGGGGGGGGGCGGTGGGGGACGTGCAACATCACGTCCTAGAAGGTCGTGGTGAGGGGATGGAAGCTTGGGTAGCAGAAGCTCCGGAAGCACAATCATCAGGCCTCATCTGAAAAACCTTTTCTTGACCTAATTTTCATACTATTCAGAAGCAACTGGACTAACTAGTATCTTGGCCTGCTGTGATAGCGAGATTTAAATGGGATTTCTCACATGCATGTGAGGAAAACAAAGAAACACTGTGGTGTGAACAGTAGACTGGATTATGGTGGGTTATTGTGAGGGGAAGCTCACCGATTGTACGGAAGAGGCCAGAGAGCCAAGCTGGCCATTGTCCCTGTTCCAGTGTGACATTCAACTGGAACTGTCACATTTTAAAAGACTGAAGAACTGGTTTGCAAAGTATCCTCTGGTTCTAAGCTGCTCGCTATCCCATCTGTTAATGTAAATGCCGATTTTTGTTTACAAACAGAATCTGATTTGTGTTTGATCAGCTCACCATAGTGGACTGTAATTATTATTATATATGTGTATATTTGCTTTTAAAATTATGATTATACCTGTATTGCAGATGTAATGCTCCTTTTTTGTTCATCGCTTGTCTTATGGCATGATTAACGTCTAATGTTGTAGAGTTATTACTGCCTCATACTCTTAAATCACTTCGGGGAATCAGCCTGAAACTGCTTGGCTGCTTTCTGGAATGCGCCATTGGTTGTGCTGTAACCCGCCCTCCCCGATTCCCGATTTAAATTGGTACAGGCCAGCCGCTGCTGCATGCGTTCCTTTCTGTGGCCTGCCTGAGGTTCCTTCTGTTAGCCCCGCCCCTCTGTGATTGTCACCCGACCGGTTGGTCCTGTCCCTGAGCTTCTCGGGCAAACAAACGTTAAGGGCAGATCAGTTTTAACGTGCTGGAATACGCTGACTCAGGGGCGGGCTCTGCATCAGAATCGGCGCGCGACCCCCGGTATGATCCATGTGCAGGAGGGGGGTGCCATGGTGAATTCCAGTGGCTCACCAGTCCTTCCGTGATTCCAGCTGGAGTCAGGAGGATCCTGGCCTTTTCTCTTCCTGGATGCCGAAGTTGGCCGGATTCTGGTGTTGGCACTCTGAAGTGTAGCTTGTAATCTAGTGTATTTATTTATCCTGTGATTGACTGTGTAAATCTGAGCGTATCCTCAACAGTATCAGGTTGTTATTCCTGTGGGATGTTTATTACTCTGTGGCTACTTTTCCCAATCAAACCGAGTGGGGATTTTTCTCCCGATTGTTAATCTTTTGCTTTGTTCCTCTGCTCCCAGCTCTTCCCGGTGAGGATCCTGGCGTGATGCGGCTCGTCCAACTTGCCGAAGACGCCCCGGTGCTGTGGGGGCGGCCTCATCGCCCTGCCTGACGCTAACCCATGGGGAACACGGGCGCCAAGTTCCGCAAGGCCCTCATCGGTGGAGACGAGGGCCTGGCCTCCCAGATCTACGAGGGAAACCCGCAGTTCCGGGAGTCCCTGGACCCCAACACCTCCTACGGGGAGCCATACCAGCACAACACGCCACTGCACTATGCCTCCAGACACGCCATGGTCCGGCTGCTCAGGTCCGGTCTGACAGGCCAGCACGTCACCCCCAGTTACGGGTCATTGTGTCACTCTGATTCGCTCCTGTTGACAGGTTCACGCTCACTCAGTTTTTGGTGTGATGGTTGTGTTTATTTGCTGTTTTTTAGGGTGAAATCAGGTGGTCTTACTTAGCATTAATTGATTTTTGGGTGTTTCTTGCAATGGAGCGGAGCGTACGGATGTCGTGGGTCGCGTCTGAGGTCTGCTGTGGTCCAGTGTGCGATCACAGACTCTGAGGTCCCCGACCATCTCGTTTAAAAAGCCTGCTGAGTCTGTAGATGACCACAGGGATCAGCTTCAGTCGGCCACGCTGCCTCCGTCAGTTTGAGCTTCACTGCACCTTCCACAGATGTACGTTGGTTGGAACGCAGTTACGGCTGTGATTTGCTGCCACAGTTTTTGTTCTGAAAGCTGCCACTGCCCTATTTAGTGTGAGGAGAATGGATCTGTGTGCTGTGCTCGAGCTGAACTGTAGAGTCAGTGTTCAGCAAAAATTAGAGCGACAGTTCGGGTGGGACACCCTTTACTGGGCATGGAAACATTCTTCATTCACGTTTGAGATTATATCATCATCTTAGGTTAATAACAGTATTAATATATTTTCTAGTTTATAAACATAAGCAGAGGAAGTGCTTGGTATTTGAAATGTGTTTTTTATAATAATTATTACTTAATCCCCGATGGCTCTTAAAATCTGTTAAACAGGGAAGAATGCCTTGTTTGTGGCCGTTAGCAGATTGCTGAATTTTAATCTGTCGTGATCCTGTATTTGACCAGACAGCATGGTTAGCATGCTGCTGCCATTATAAAACGCGTATGTAGGAATGGGTAAGTATATACAAATTGAGTGAAATTTGCAGGCAAAATACAGATGTAGACAAAATGCAAATGAGGTAGAGAATATGTGCCAATGAACTGTAAAGGTGCCTTCGCAGTGTACAGCGTAGGGCTCTGTGATTTGGCAAAAAAATATAATCACGATAGTTTTTTCCATATTGATATTTATAACGATATTTAATTCGGAAATGCTGCCAGTTTGAAGAGTATCTCGATAATGTCCGAAGAAACCAGTGTGTTCGGTAGTAAATTTTAGAATATTAACAAAAATATAACACTTTGCTGAGAATTTGTGGGGAAATTTTCTCTCCAACCCCATCTTGCTCTCCATGACACAGATGCATATGTAGGTAAGGGCGAGCTTGCCAGTGTATGGCAGCCGCCTGCAGTGGTGGCCATGGAGCTGGGGGCCTTGCTCAAGGGCCCGCAGACATGGCTATTCTGCCAAAGTGGGGCTCAAACCAGCACCCTTCCCATCACAGACACAGAGGCTTAGCCCACAGAATCATACGCTGCCCCATAATGTAAACATGATGTAGACATTTTTACAAGGAGAAATCCGCAAAAACACAATGTAAACGCTGTAGTTTAAAATAACACAAACATTTAACTATGCAAACTGCCAGGTTCTGCTTTGCCTGGAGGCTCATGCTGGTATGCGGTCTGTAAGCATCTGCTTTGAAGATCCCGCTTCTCGTCGACGGAATGAACGGTGAAGCTCACATGTGGCTTCGGCGTACAGTTGGACCACAGGTCGGTGGTAGTGGCTAAACCGCTTAGCCAGGTTTCCAGGGGGCTCTAGGTAAAGATGAGGCAGTGCAGATTGAGAAAAGTATTTTCTGCCAGGGAGTTCGTACCTGCAGTCCAGCTCTTTAATCAATTTTCTGAACCCGTGTTTCTCCCCTGTGCTCAGAGGCATTATGTCTTTTGCTGTAAAGTATGTTACTGCGCTTGTTACATACTTGTTCCTTTTTGATTGCTTTTCGTTTGAGGCAGTGGCCAGAAAAGACCACATGATCGTTTGGTGCTTCGGTACAGCCCCACTTAGCCCAGACACAAGCATTAGCAGTTTAACGCAGGCTGGCATTTTCCTCCTGTTAGTACCGTCACTGGGATGGTACCATTTCAGGAGACGGAAAAGGCTTCTTGCGTTTCCCATCTTGGTTGGCACTGAGTTATGACATTTTGCAGACCCCCTTAATCTGTGCTATGTTGCGTTTTAAAAAATCGAAACTGCTTCTATACAATTTACGTAGTGTTACATTTTTTTAACAACTTCCTCATATTTTGAGGATAACATAAGTTCACCTTCACCGTCGCTTTCACTCTTGCCAGTTCCACTCACTCCCCCCCCCCCCCCACAGAGCTTTCTTTATTCCTTGAGACTCCAACAATGCTTTGCAGTAGGAATTGACAGTATACTTTGAGAAGTAAGCCAAAAAACTACAAAGAACAGTTCTTGGCAAGAGCGGTTTTGCTACCTAGCCTCCTAAGAGCGATTTTTGGGATGCAGCTGAATCATGGGATTGTTCTTGTTGTCGAGGATACAACCACTGCATCGTTGATATTTGGGAATGGAGGGGGGAAGAACGACATCTGGGGATTTTTACCGAGAGAGAGAGAACAGGTATTTATAAAAAAAAAAAAAAAAAACCAAATTCATGTTGTCCCTTATTTGTGAGAAAACAATTGCTTTTTATCAAAATAATATCTGTGTCTTAATGGAGTGGGTTGCTGAAATGCTGTGTTGCCATAGTGACCTGCCCTGTCTAACATGGACTCCCCATTTACACTCTGAGTGTTACTTTATGCTTGTGAGGAAACTGACTAAAAATCTGTGATTGTGTGACATTGCAGAAGTCACTGGTGTAAAAAGTTGAAACTGAAACCCGAGTTAGTTTGGTTATGGATTAGTTACTGGATTTTCTTGAAAGGTCGTAGGAGCCTGTCAGTCTTTTGACCTTATTACCATTTAGCGACACTTTGTGTGGGTCCTGTTCAAACCTGTGAAAGCCTCAGAAGGGTGAGGAAGGTTTCCCTGTCACCGGTGTCAACCGGGGGGATTGGCGCTGATTCTGAGGGCCCCCACTTGATCGGCGTCCATATCACTGATGGCTCACCGCTCTGTAACGTTTCCGTAGTGGTGCGCTATGGTGGTCTCGGGGGGGGGGGGGGTCACCGTGCCATCCTCACTCCTGTGCTGCATCCCCCCCCATCTCTAGGTGTTTTCTCTTGAACAAAGACGGCAACCCCAACAAGCGCAACGTGCACGACGAGGTTGCCCTGCACCTGCTCTGCATGGGGCCGCACATCCTGCTTCCAGAGGGGGCGCTGTCGCCCCGCGTTGCCCAACCCCTGGAGGATGAGCGGCGGCGGCTGGACTGCATACGGGTCGTGCTGCAATGGACCGGCGCCCGGCTGGACCATGGCGAGTATGAACGCGCTGACATCAATGCCGCTGACGACAAGAGGAACACTTGTCTGCACTATGCGGCTGCCTCAGGGATGGAGGCATGTGTGGAGGTGGGTCATCCCTGAACCTTGAAGCCCTATCCCATAAACCCTATTCACCTTCCAACCTGCCTCATTAAGTAGTCATTTTAACGATGTCGTATTCATAAAGATTTACTTCTGGTGATACTGGGGGGAGTTGGGTTTCAGAATCTGTAGTTGGATTGACTGCTAGTTGCTTGCTGGTTTAGTCTGATGGGAGGTTGGTCTTTAACTGAGGTGATTGATAGACCATTACTCCCCCCCCCCCCCCGTATCAAGACCTAACCCAGGGGTCTCGACCCGCAGCTGCTGGTGAAGAGCGGTGCAGATCTCTTTGCCGAAAACGAGGACAGGGAGACCCCATGTGATGCTGCAGAGCGACGGCGGCACCGCCGACTGGCACTCAGCCTCGAGTCGCTCATGGTTTTCTCTGGGGACCCCGAGGGTGTTGAGGATGAATATGCGGACCTGAACCGTGGGGAGGTGGGGCTCCCCGTCGCTGTGCTTACCGCTGGTTCAAGAGAGTCGCGTGACAGTGCAGGTTTATGTAGACCAGTCTGTAAGGTTAGGGACCAGAGTCTGAGATTATGCTCCTGCTCTCACTGTACGCCCCCTGGAGGCATAATGGCAGTATAGATGGCTTACCCTCCTCCTCCTCCTCCTCCATGCAGCTCTATGAGGGTCTGGGACCGCAGGACCTGCGTCGCTTAAAGGATGTGCTCATTGTGGAGACCGCTGACATGTTGCAGGTTCCTCTCTTCACCGCCGAGGCCTTGCTGCGGGCTCATGGTAAAAATCCCCCCCCCCCCACCTGCTCTGTAAGCCCACGTCTGCAGATGTTCTCTTCTGAGATCGGAGTAAAATGATGACTTGGGTCCCCCCCCCTCTCAGACTGGGACAGGGAGAAGCTACTGGAAGCTTGGATGTCCAGCGCAGAGAGCTGTTGCCGTCGCTCCGGGGTGCAGGTGCCTGCCCCGCCCCCTCGTGGCTACAATGCCTGGGACACCTTGCCATCGCCCAGGAACCCCCGCACTGCCCCATCCTCAGCAACGTCACCCGACGACCTCACCCCCCCAGGAACAGAGGAGACGCCCTCAGTGAGTCGAGCCTGACCGTCTCGCCGCTGACCCACAAATGGTTCGAAACAGAACGTGCCTTTTTTTGTGAGGCAGGAATCTGAATCAAATTCAGCAAATGTGCTTTTTAAATCTGTATTGGCAGAGTGTTAAGCAGAAGGGGGAAACTTGAAATGTGCCTGTTTCACTGTGGTCATCTTTGTTTGGGGCGCTGAAAGCTTCTCCTTGTTCTGCACATAACGTCAAGCAGCCTGGTCAACAATTGCATCCTCGCAGATCACTGTCCGTATTGTTGGGGAACAGCGGCTGCTTTTGTGCAGACTGCTGAGTGCAGTTCATATTGCCCCCCGCAGTGCGTTTCTGCAGCTGACGGAGCACCAGCGTCCTGCTCCTGTTATCACACGTAGCTTCACCTCTGGCCCCTTCGGCAGGGACCTCAATCAGGCTACTTCAGGAGGCCTCGACCTGAGGCTCATCTTAGGCGTCGTCAAAGCACCTTAATGACTCCCTTTCCGTCATGTTAGTTAGCAGAATAAAAGAGGCCCTTCTGTGATGTTCCCTGATGTGCTCCTCAATGTTGCGTGCTGAGCCGGTTTCCACCAACAGTGCTGGTGCCAGTTCTGGGCTGCTTCGAACTTGGTGCTTTTTGAGAACCTGCCTGCATGTCCACCGGTTTCAAAAAAGTACGGAAAAGAAATGTTACATAAGCGGAAGTGAGAGTAAAGGTTCATTTTAACCTTGTTTTTGTGGATTTATTTTGATGTTTCGAATTTTAAGTTTTTATAAGCTGCCGAACCAGGAACAAAAATGCGGACGTTCGGATGAGAGAGAGACTTTTTTTTTTCTTATTCTTGCTCAGGGCCAGTTTTCTGTGGTGGAAACGCACGTAATCAGTTCCAGATTGGTAGTAAGCCCGGCACCGGTTCTGGCACAACTTTGGTGGAAATGAGTTGTCAGTAGCCTGACTGTGCTTTACCTTCACACATCATTATAGGTCTGCCATGTTGCTAAGGCTTCTTTCAGCAGTTAATTGGCACGCTCGTTAATTACTGTGCCTGAAATTAGGTGGAGCCATGCCTCACACCCGAGTTTAGCTTGTGCACCTTCCACTGCATGCTCTTGCACTTTAATGATGGGGAAATGAAGTGGCTGTACAGTGTATTTTAAGTGTTTTAAAAAGTTTTTGTCTGTAGTAGCGCACTACACTTATGATTTTACATCCTTGCCTACCCCTTTCAGCCACTGGAGGGTGTTTATGCCACATCTACTTCTCACTCTTTCAATACTCTGTTTGCTTGATTACATCATTTGTCCTCCGGGGAATGAAATGCTTCCATAAATCTCAGTGACCGCATTTGTTTGCCTCTCTATGCTTTGATGGCTTCTGAAAGCTCTGTGACATGCGTGTCTGCTTCTGTTCCCGAATCTCCTATTTCCCCCCCCTGCAGTGCGGCATTTGCATGTGCAACATTTCAGAGTTTGAGGAACCTGTGGACATGCCGTGTGGACACGAGTTCTGCAGAGCATGCTGGGAAGGGTAACGTGTCCATGTTGTGTGTGTTTTTTTTTTTTTTTTTTTTCCTTTTGTGGTGATGTGCTTTGTAACTGACGCCTCCTTTAAGCAGTTTGTTGCTGAGCTCACAGCACACTCGTCCAGTGCCTGGTCCCCGTGTTTCACATCTCTTTTCGTATTTGTCCATCAGGTTTTTGAACCTGAAGATCCAAGAAGGTGTCGCCCATGGCATCCGCTGCCCGGCACATGACTGCTTCCAGTTGGTTCCTGTGGAGATCATCGAGAGCGTGGTCTCCCGGGAGATGGACAGGCGCTACCTCCAGTTTGATATAAAGGTAGATGTTTGTTGGGGAGGCTGGTGAAAATGACACAGCAGCTCTTTGTCAGGAGATGTGATGATTCAGTGTTTACACTGACAATATTTCTATCAACACTCAGTACATTTACATGCACAACTAAGTAAAGCTATGATTATTGCTCAACTCTGCCATTTAATCGGACTACTGTCCTAGTATACATGCATGGGAGGGGAATCGATTTATTGACCGAAGTATATCTGACTCCACTACAATAGGTGGCGATATGGCTTCTTTCAGTTTATTAGTATTGGGCTTTTTTATGCTTGACCTATTACATCACAGATATATGCCATTTAATGTATGCATGGATGAATGCAGTGACACAAGCTTTAATTGCGATCTGGTAGGAAGAACAGATACAAGATCAGGATAGCATAACAAGAAATAAAGTATTTTGTATAATATACTATGACAACACGGTATTGGAAATTTTTCAAATATTGCAAAGTGATTTTTGTCATAAATATTGGGGTAAGTTCAACGTAAATTTCCCGTGGAATCATCTAGGAGTGATTTGAAACGGCAAGGATGAAAACGCGGGCGACGCTCATGCAAAAGTAACGAAAGTAAACTTTAAACTGATTTATCCATATGTTAGATAATCTTGAAAAGGAATAATCATTCAAATTGAAAAACTTGCTAAGTTTATTTTTCCTATGACAGAGTAAAAATGTTTTAGTGAGACTTAAACTCCCTGCGCTATAATATCCGTACCCAAATGAAGGTAAGAAAAAGCCTGATCTTAATCTAGCTGACTAGCGATGTAAGAATTGGATGTGCATATGATGCAATGTTGGTATTAATATTGCATGTCATCCAGTCCGAATACAGCCATCTTTAGGATTCAGTACAAAAAACCCCACCTCGATGGTATTTGGTACCGGAACCAGTGTTTACGCCAGTGAAAAACCAACACCTTTGTGGTACCTTTTTGAAGTACCAAAGTGTGGTACCTGGGGCCGTGGCAAAGCACCCTTTATTTGGGGTTGAACTGGACAGCTTGACAGTGCGGTACATGTCATACATACGGTACATTGTACCGAAGGAAGACGACATGGTGCTGGAGTATGCCAACGACTCAACCTCTGCTATGATTCATGCAGCTTCTGTGTACCAGAAGGGGTGAGGGGGGGGGGGCGTGGGTACACTGGTGAGCTTGCCCGTCGAGTCTACGCAAGTTTCGGACATAGAGTATACCTGCAGG
>JAODJX010000136.1:5585105-5601911 GCA_026776945.1 Isichthys henryi | reverse complement strand
CCCCCCCCCCCCCCCCCCCCCCCCCCCCCCCCCCCCCCCCCCCCCCCCCCCCCCCCCCCCCCCCCCCCCCACACGACCCGAGAGAATCTCCGCAGCAATGTTAGCTAGCCCTGCCTGGGGGGTTTGTTACAACAGCTCCTCTGCTGCTGGCCCTGAATTAAAATAGGAAGTTTCTTCTCACTCGTAAATGACAGCAGTATATTTGGCTCCTTCTGTGTGGGGTGTCTTGGTTTAACTTACTTTGTACCCCCCCACCCTTCTTTAACCAGGCATTTGTGGAGAACAACCCGCTGATCCGCTGGTGTCCCCGGGCGGGCTGTGAGCGAGCGGTGCGGCTGTCCCAGCGGGGCCCCGATGCCGGCTCCTCCGAGCCGCTGCCCGTGCTTAAGGCACCTGCCGTGGATTGTGGAAGAGGCCACCTGTTCTGCTGGTCAGCACTCAGCTCCTGAGCCGTGCTCATGCATGTCCACTGCCTCGTAGCAGGCCGGGGGGAGGGGGGTCTGTATGCTGTATAGTGGCCCCAGGGGCAGAGTCTACATAGACGTCACCATGTCTGTTTTGGTTCACACAGTTGTTAACTTCTTGTCCCGTCCCCCCACCCCCCTTCCGCACTACATGCTGACGGGAGCTGATAGAAGCTGATAGCAGTTTTCTTGTTGTGTTTCTTTATGGGATGCATTCAGACTTCCTCCTCCTCATCTGGTGATGGGATCGATCTCTAGGTGCCGCTGGTTTGGGGTTTACCAGCAAAAGTTGTGTGTATCAGCAGTGCAGTGTGTGTTCCTGTCTGCAGGGAGTGTTTTGGAGAGGCCCATGAGCCTTGCGACTGCCAGACCTGGACCAAGTGGCTCCAGAAAGTGACTGAGATGAAGCCAGAGGAATGTAAGTGTCTTACTGTATGTAACTGACTGTATGTACCTGGTTTATAGTGTGTGTGTGTGTGTGTGTGTGTGTGTGTGTGTGTGCCTGCCTGTTTGTATGTCTCTCTGTTTTCTGGGTGTTTTTCTGTGACTCGATACTGAGGTTTTTTCCTTTCCCTTCTTAAGCAAATATGAATCATGCTGTGATACACAAACACACCCATGAACAATCCACTACTTGCGTCCTCATGAATATGACGATGGACTGACTTGCTTGCTCACTTCAGGAGGGAAATTCCTTTAAAACAGTGTTTTCCCTCTCAGCTTCCTGCCCGACAGCCCACATTTTTGCTTCCTACCGGCAGCAAAAATGTGGACTGTGTGCAGGAGTGGATTGGGAAACGCTGCCATAAGAGCAGGGTTTGCTGCATTTCTAGCATGAATGTTCTGTGCCCTATCTGGTTGTCAGATGCAGCACGAGTATCTGTAAATATGCTGTGTGTTGATATATCTTCCGTTTGAATAGTGTCTCTTGCAGCCTCTGCTGTGTCAGATGTTTAAACGTGTCCTGTGAGGGTGTCCCCCTCGGTAACTTATTCCTGGGTTCCCATGGCCAGTGCTTCTGACTCTCTCCCTTATTGAGAAGTGGCCGGCGTGAGTGAGGCCTGTGAGGATGCCGCCAACTGCCTGTGGCTGCTTACCAATTCCAAGCCCTGCCCCAACTGCAAGTCACCCATCCAGAAGAACGAGGGCTGCAACCACATGCAATGTGCCAAGGTATGGAGGAGCTGCTCCACCCCACACCTGCCATGGGAGGGTGCTTCCTGGTACAGCCGGATCCACTGGAATCCTTAGCCCTGGCAGGAGTCATGTTTCTGGGATAAGTCATTGGTGGACGTTAGGGCGGTTGGCTGGATAGCAAATGCGGGAGTCATGTGGAGTGGGTTCATGATCCGTGGCTGGGATCGTCGCCATGACAGTAAGATACTCAATCATCAGATAATTCGGCTCTCACCGAGCATCCTGTCCACTCTTGGCTGGATTATTACCTTGTCACATACCGAAGATGCACATCACTATATCGTTTGTTCAGGAGATTCCTGGAATTTCATTGCTGTTAAAATGTTTATTGCAGACCTGTGCAATCCACATCTTGTTGTGGATGTAATATTAATGTGATATGGAAACGTACGTTTCCTTTTTGATTGATGCTTTTATTGACCCTAATGTAACATCAGGTGATGCAGATGTTTCAATTTCCCTGAAACAAGGGCCTGGTAGATGGACCTGCATTTCGTTAATGAAGACCTAGCCATGCGTCAGTAAGAAGACCACTGGACTCGTTACGCCCAGATCACTTTGGAGTGCAAATGCAACCTGCTGAAAATTTAAAATGTCCTTTTCAAAAGTCATTTGCGCTGCCTGAAGAATCATCTCTCACTCTTGTGGTATTCATAGAATATGCAGAACGGGGGGGGGGGCAGGAATGAGTGGTGTTTCTAACACGAGGGTACTTGTGATCATCCCCAGCCATCAAAGAAGCATAACTTGTATATGCATCACTTTAAAACTTCAAAGGATCATCCACTCTGTCACCTACTTCCTCCAAAATGAGGAAGAACACTAAACTAATTCATTTGATGCACTAAATAGTCCATGCATCCATCTATCCATCTACCCACCCGCTTTTCCCGGACAGGGTCATGGGTAGCAAGAGAGAATGATTTTGGAAACCACTGTCGTACCCTTGTGAATGCCGGTCCATCTATAGCCAGCTCAGAGCTGCAGTTCTCCAGGACACTGTTGGTAGATGGAGTGGGTGGTAGATGGATAGTGGTCCGTAATCTGCTGGCTGCCGCACCGCACCCTGCCTGGAGCAGTGCAGTATGGGGGTGCGTGACCTTTCCCGGCCCCCCGTTTGACACAGAGCCCTCGTTTTTCGCTATTCCGGTCCGATGGAGATTGATTCATAGTGAGTCCCTAATATCAGACCTGGTGCTTTGTATCTCTCCCAGTGCAAGTACGACTTCTGCTGGATCTGTCTGGAGGAATGGAAAAAGCACAGCTCATCGACGGGTGGATACTACCGCTGCACGCGCTACGAGGTCATCCAGCAGCTGGAGGAGCAGTCCAAGGAGCTCACAGCTGAGGTCAGGGGGCCCGCCACCGCTGCCATGGTTACCGGAAAGAACAATGTGCAAATGATATCAGACTCCTGGAATTGTGTCCGCAATATGTGTGTGTGGCTGATGGTTCTCCCGAGTGCCTCAGAGACTCACAATGGTCCATCACAGGCTTCACAAAAAAGGGTGACTTCCTTTAAATGTAAACCAACACATTGCTGACTAAATAATAGCCTATTGTTGGGCACACAAAGGAACACATCCAATCCAATCATTGCTTGGGAGATGCTTTCGTTTGAGAAACTGGACAACTTACACGCTGCTTGAATGTGTGTACACTGAAAATGAGGAATAACTGAAGTGTAAACAGCCAGGACCCCCCCCCCCACCCGGGTAGTTGACCTACAACCCCTGGTGCTTCCACAGCTAACTAGTGTCCCGGTGCTGTAGCTTGATCAGGGTCCTTCATTAGCCCAGTCAGGCATTGATTCTCCCGCTTTTGTTCCATTTGTCTGTCTTTCAGCTCTGCTCCTTTTCTATCCTATGTTTTTTTTTTTTTTTTAAATTTTATTAGTAGAACGAGAGAAATGTCGGAAACCTCACGTTGTCCGTCCCTACAGGTGGAGAGGAAGCACAAGAGCTATCAGGAGTTGGACCGCTTCATGCACTACTACACGCGCTACAAGAACCACGAGCACAGTTACGAGGTGAGCCAGCGCCCCCTGGCTGCCAGTGCCGGCCCACATGCCTGCCGTCTAACGAGCTTTGCATCTCCCGCTTTCCACGCAGCTGGAGCGCCGCCTGCTGAAGAGCGCAAAGGAGAAGATGGAGCAGCTGAGCCGTGCCTACGCCGGAGGTTAGGAGAGACGTATTAATTAGTGGTGCCTGATGATACATTCTGTTACGACCCAGCAGTGCCTGCTTTTAGACCCTGTTAAAGTATTTATACAGGAGCAGGGGAGGTCAGCGTCTGCGACATTCCTGTCGGAAATGTCTGTGTTCCCTCTTGCTTACGTATCGCATTCTGTTCTCTGTCCAGCAGAGGGCGACACTCCGGACACCACGTTCATCGAGCTCGCCGTGCGCGAGCTGCTGAAGACGCGACGGGTCCTGAAGTGCTCTTACCCCTACGGCTTCTTCCTAGAGCCAAAAAGCACAAAAAAGGAAATCTTTGAGCTGATGCAGGTATTAAAATACCCAAAGTGACTCCCTTGTCATGGTTGTTAAAAAGGTTAACCAGATGCTGTTTATTTACCTGAAGTTTAGCATTGTCACGGTGTGCAGGGGTCATGCCCTCGATTCCCACCTCGGCTACATACGTGTGGAGCTTGCATGCTCTTCCCACCTGGGTTTACGTTACTCTGTGATTTTGGTGGACTTAAGTATCCCCAGAGCCTATCCCAGCATGCATCACTACTCTGCTGTATGAAGCGGTTATGAAAAATGGAGTAGATACAGAGTATTTTATCAGTTTTTAACTAAAGCACCTTCCTTCAAGGGTACACCATCATGCTTTTCTGCAAGATTACAAAGCCTCATACCCCCAGGTATAAGTACCCTCTGTCTGTGTGCCTGTTACACTCCAGACTGACCTCGAGATCGTAACTGAGGACCTCGCCCAGAAGGTGAACAGGCCCTACCTGCGCACCCCACGCCACAGGATCATCCGCGCCGCCTGCCTGGTGCAGCAGAAGAGGCAGGAGTTCCTGGCCTCTGTGGCGCGAGGCGTGGCCCCCAGCGACTCCCCTGTAGCCTCGCGACGCAGGTCGGTGTTCTGCTACTCTGTGTCTCCTGTAAGTTCGAGCCCTGTATGATCCCATGTGATATCTGCTCGGCACACAGGAGCAGAGTCCTTCACCTGTTTCAGGGTCTGGCTGCTCTGAACAGTATTGGTAACCAGAATGGTATCTTCCCACTCACAGCTTCACCGGTGTCGAGTGGGACTGGGAGTCCCTGGGATTGGTGTCACCCCAGGTGAGGCGTCGGCCCACAAACAGACCAGTCTCAGGTTGCTCTTCTGGCCCCTTTATCACCCCTTTATCACATTCCAGCTTTGTTTTGTTTCTCTTCTTTAATTTGTGCCCTCATTTAAAGACCCCGAGGAGTCAGTCAGACCTCGGAGGGAGTGTCCAAAGAGGCAGAGGTCCAAATGCACGCAGCCAGCGGCAGGTAGTGAGTAAATTTCACTTATCTGGGGCTGGGGGCTGGATTCGGCCTGCCGCCCTGGGGGCCCGCAGGTGTTCAGTGTTTCCCATGCTAATGATGTTGTTGATGATGATGATGATGATGATGATGATGATGCATTTCTATTGTTGGTTTATTCAACAATAAATTTTGTAACCTTTACTAAATCCTTTAAATATCCTGGAGGTGATTCTGGGAGGAAGTAGATTACTAGTCCACCTCAATCTCACCACTGCTTTAAGTACAGCAGACTGCACCATCCTCATAAAATGTCTGAATGATGAGGCTGCTGTAAAGGGACGCTGCTCTAAATTGCTTAATCTCCTAGTTTAATAATAGTTCCTTTTTTGTAAAACTTTCCAACTTCTCACCCTCAGCTCATTTCACGGTCGGGGTCCCACAGGGGTCTATTCTAATCCCTATTCGTTTCTCCATTTACATGCTTCCACTTGATAGAATACTCTGGACCCACTGCTATGCAGATGCCACACAGCTCTATCTTCCCCTGAATTCAAATCTTTATCCATAGCTACAAAGCCTAGTCAGTTGCCTTTAGGATATTAAATGCTGGATGACCCAAACGTCTCTACCTCAAAGAAACCAAATCAGAAACTGTTGTTTTCTGCCCACCTGATTCCCATTACGCAGATCTCCATTAGCCCAGGTGAGTTATCTCCCTTCATAAAGCCATTTGCCAAAAATCCTGGAGTAATTCTTGATTCTGCTCTCAAGTTTGACAAACAGGTTAGTGCAGTTGTCAAATCTAGTTATTTCCAGCTCACATCCATTTAAAAAATTAAACCATTTCTCTCTTCAAGTGACTTAGAAATAGTCATCCATGCCTGTGTCTCCTCAAGGCTTGATTTTTTTACAGCTTCCTGTACACCATAATCGACTAGTCATCCCTGGCCCGCCTTCAGCTTGCTCAGAATGCTGCAGTTAGGCTTCTCACCGGCTCCAAAAATCACGTGGCCTCTCTCCACTGGCTTCCAGTCCGCCTTAGGATTGACGTTAAAATTCTCCTGTTTGTCTATATACCATTGAATGGTTTAAACCCCTCATACATCGCAGACCTCATATGTCCCCTGCACAACCTCCAGTCCCCTCAGGTCATCAGAAATGGGTTTCCTGCTCATCCCTCACCCCAAACGAAAACAAACTTGGTCACAGCCCCCAGACTGTGGAAGAGTCTTTTCCTGGCCATGAGATCCATCCCATCTTAAGACATTTCTGCCCACTAGCCTTTAAATCCTATTAGCAGTTTGACGTGTCACTGTCAGTACACATCATTAACATCTTATTTTCTGTGTCTGTGATGATTCTCTTCTTGTGCCTTTTTTCAATGTTCGTTTATTATAATTTTCTCTCTTTTTTGATCCTGTACCACCCGTGTCACAAAGCAGGACTTTCTGCTTGGCCGGGTAACAAATTTAAGGTACCCCAGTTTAAATGGACTTTATCTTTGTTCACTTACATTACATCCAGACAACCTTAAGTCTGAAAAGATACCCAGCGACGCAAGAAATCCAGATCCCTCATACACAGCCCCAGCACTTTGATCAACAAATGTTGTTTTTAAATGTGCTTATGTGAATAAATTTGACTTGGACGATGGTTGTATTTTTACATAGGGAACCCTGAACCCCCCTAAATTCATCTTGTAACATGCTCTGATATTTAAGCTCTGCTCATTAAGCAACATTTTGATAAAATGTCCTGGCCTCTCCTTGCCTTTTGATTCCTTTCCCACAACATCACAATTTGGGCATTTTTAGAATCGATCTATGTGCAAAAGAAACCACTGTGTAGCAATCAATGTCCTCTCCCAGCAGGAGGTAACCACCAGCGAATTTGGCCCTGTGTTTAATTTTATGGGGAAGTGACCTTTCAGAATTTCCCTCCCGGTAAAGAACGGCCCATTTTCATAGGACCCCTGTTGGAGGTATATTGATGAGATTTTAAATGTTTGTTTTTTTTCTTTTTTTTTCTTGCCTTTTCTGAGTTGCGGTGCCAGCAGCAGGAGTGGCCCTTCTGGTTCTCTTGCAGTAGCACCTTGTTAACACTCATGAATTCACGGGCTCTGTGCTGTCACAGGGGTTTGCTGAGATGCAGCAGCGGCGGCGAAGCAGATTTCGTAGGCATGGCGATGTGGCCGGCCTACGTGGTGATGCGGGCAGCCAACGAGGCGATGTGGCCGGCCTACGTGGTGATGCGGGCAGCCAACGAGGCGATGCACCCAGCCCCGCCGAGCTGATGGACAGCCCGTTGGGTATGACAGGATCTGAAAGCCTAATTCATAGTGCTGGCCTGATGTGCATGATGTTTGAGGCGGTAATATGTTGGATCATAATGCCCCATTGAACCCAGAAAAGCAGTTTAGTTAGCTACCTGCTAATATGTTATCTGACTACACAAAATGATGGTATGGTTTGGAATCTTGAGCTCCTCTTTTTGGACCCTGTTTCTCACATGAGCTCATTCTGTCCTGGGACCCGGAGGGTCCGGTCTGTCATATCCCACACAGATCCCAGGAGTGCAAGCCGTCGCCATGGCACCAGGGGGGTGAGTCTAGCTACCCCGCGAAGGCTTGGTGCCACTCCGCTGCTTCCGGCCGCAGACGCGCTAAGAGATGGCAACACCGCCCTTTTCCCTCCAGGCCCTAAGCTCCCTGAATGAGGATGACCCCAACATGCTGCTAGCTATCCAGCTTTCACTGCAGGAGTCTGGGCTCCCCTTGTCTGGCGATTCCCAGGAGTCCGTCAGTCGGCAGGCCTCTCTGGCAGCGATCAACCCCTCCTTGGCCTCTAGGCTTGACCCTGTGGCCCGCGGTGAAGAGGGGCCCTGTGCCATCATCAGCAGCTCTGGGCTACAGGAATGGGGCAAAGGAGCGACGAGGCCGACCAGCGTCACTAGCCGCTATGCTAACCCAGAGCGTGCAAGTGGTCAAAACCCTTCTTGGAGGACCAGTGCCTTGTCCAACTCCACTGAAAGCAGACCTACCAGTGTAAACGCTGACGTCATCACCAACCCGCTGGGAAATGGTGCCGACCGCCAAAGTGACGAGCTGGGCCTCACCCACTCCCCGAAGGTAGGTGATGTAGCTGAGCCTCAACGTGTGCCAACACTGCCCCCAGAGGACGAACCGGGGTCAGCAAGGCCCACACAGCCTGAATTGGTGGGTATGGATGCTAACACCATGTTGCTCGTGCCACCGGAAGATAGGAGCGTCCGCAGTAGCACTGATTCTGGTCACACCGATGCCTCTGGGTGTGACTCAGGTTCCAGCCTCCAACCGAACAGTGCCAAATTTGGCTTGGAGGAGCAAGTGCACTTGGTCTAAAAACCATTTGTTTAACTATATCCAGGTTGAATAGCAAAGTCTGAGCAAAAAATTTTTCCTTACGATGGCACAGTGTCTGTCGCAATCCTTGTAATTTTATAAATAAAAGGAATATTACTGTACTATAAGAAGATCAGGTCAGAGTACTGTATGCAATTTTTATGCACCTAGAGACTGCAGTTGTAGAAAATACAGATAAATAATCGGAGCATTTAACATCCAAACTGACTATTTGGGTGATAGTCGTGAAGATTTTGTGGGGGGGTGGGTGTCAGTATTGAAATTATTGCTCTGAATTGAGCAGTGCCTTGCTAGGGGTGGGAAGAGGGTGTGTGTGTATCCGCCCGGGGGTTGGCATGGCAACACCTGCAGCCTGGGACATGGACAGCTGCTGGTGCAAAATCAAAACAATGGGATGCCTAAGAGGCATTGAAGAGCATATTTACCTGTAAGGTGTTTATAGCAGCATTCAGGGACAGCTGCCGAGATTCAGATCCAACCTGCAGTTACTGCTGGCAATCAGGCAGGCCTGTGTGTCTGTCCCACTGATATTCCTCAAAGAATATATGTGATTATTAGCATCATCTAATATGCCAAAAATAATTCCGCAGTTTCTTCTTTTCCCATGTACCATTGAAATGGTTGAAAAACATGAGTATTCAGATGGTTGGTTAGCTGTCTGACTTTTGGGGCAAGTCTTCTCACAGGGTTTTGATGTCTGCTGTAGCCAGACGACGTTCACGAGCTGAATATCGAAAGCTGAGGACAAACTACTGCTGTAAAAGTAGCTTAATTTATTTCCTAACACTACTGACAACTGTTAAAATGATGAGCCATTTCGGGTTTTATTTTTGGAAATCTGACAGTGATAAAGACAGATGGTGCACTAGAGAAAAGTGTCTGAATTGCCGAGTAGTTTACTAATTCCTGCCTTTATGTTGCTACAGGAAGACTTGATTCTGAAAGTCTGATTTGTACAGCTCCTTGCTGGTCTGTCTGCTGCATTGAATTCTCGTCCATTTCTGAGCGACTTGGCCATTCCCAATAATCCAAATTTATTCCCCAACAGATGCAAGAGAATGTTTATGTAAGCAATGCAGTTAAGAAGTTTACGTCATTTTACCAAATTGGTCCAGTTTTAAAGTCTTTTAGAAGCCTCTCTACTTGTATTCGTGGACAAAGTCCCCGGCTCGAATCGCCCATTCATTCTTGATATGGTATTATAATTATTTGGTAAGGGTGGGTCACACAGCACGACCTTGATTTGCCTGTTCTGTATTTGTCTTGTGTTGTGGGAGTGTGTGCACATGACCATTAACATTTCTCTGATTGCACTTATTTCTTAATCAGTGTAATTGTGATGTATTGCCATTGGTAATGGATAATTATACGTTTATGGCTTTGAGAACCATTTCTTTAGCAATCCTACAATCCTAATGTTTTTTTTTCTATACAATTCTTTAGTGTGCCTTCATTTAACCTTAATTCATTTTTCTTAAATACTTTAATTCAAAGCAACACCTGATGTTGCAGTAAATTTAGTTCGTTTATGGAACTAAGTGTCCAAAAGATGTTGTTTTCAGATTTTTAATGCATGTTTTATAGGTTCTTTTTAAAAAAAAAAAAAAAAAATCCCAGAATGTTTTCCACAATGTTCTGTTTACCTTCCATTTAATATGTTTATTGTACCCAATTCATTGTGTCAAAGATTAACGTAACTTTTGATTTCAGTTCAATAGTTCAAATATAATGTTATTTATAGTGGTTTGATGCACAGGAGGTTTTTCTGCTGGTTGGTTACTGGTGTACTTGAAGAGTTTCTAGGGTATTCAAATCCTGATCACAATGATGTCACATGTTACATAAAACCTCTTGTGGTGGACAGAGATCCCAGCTATGTTAATTTTTACTGCTGTGAAGGGGCCAAAAATGTCACTTCAAATCAAATCAAGCCAATTAAAAAAAACTATTTCTTATTTGAATAAAGTTTTAAAATCTTCTGCATTTGACTTACTGAAGAAATGGAAAAAAGAAATAAAACTTCCTGCTGGTGTAGCTAGTAAGGTGAGGACTTTTTTTAAACTACCCAACCTTGCAATGTCATTTGCACTTTTCACAACGCGCCTCTCCGCAGTACACAATACCAGGACTAAAGCCTACCACTGCCCATGTCCTATTCTTCACTGGCTGTCAAGCAATATGCCGACTCGCCCACTCAAGCACCTGGGATATTCTGTGAATCTGGGATTCTTACACGTGTGGACACATTCTCAATTCTCAATGTGATAAAAGCTAATTTTATTAAGGGAAAACAAATTAAAACCAAATAATACAATAATATTAAAAGAATGTTATTGCTTAAATCCTTATAATTGCATTAGATGTAGAAACCTGTATGGATAATATGATGCAAAGACAAATTTTAAAAATGTTTTTGCAAAATTTGGGTCCAAGCAACAACTATAAAGTTTTTTTTTGTGAATGTAGAGGGGGCTGGGCTTGGGGGTGTCTTAACGAGCCAGGCCAATTAGCTGCAGGAGGAACAAGAAAAGCGTAATCACATCGAGGTAGAGGTTAAGGGCTGCAAAGATGTACTCCTCTGGACTGATGGTGTATCTGTGTTTCCCACCCAGCATGAGCTGGGTGTCCATCACCAGGTACTGTGGGGAAAGGGGGGGCAGGGGTCAGAGACATAGGAGGCTGACCGCTTAGGGCCGTTTGTCACGGTAGTACGTTTTTTTATGTAGTGTCCTTATGCATATAAATTAGGGTGGTGCTTAGCTATTAATCAAATTGTAAAATGGCAGTTTCACGCACCCACCTTTTTATCATGATGCATTGTAAGAAAGTTCCTGGCAATATTTCTGATATTTGCTCAACAATATCAAAATCCGTAACTGTAAATTATCAAGATTTCAGCCAGACTTTGCTAAAAGCAATGACAACAAAGAATATTTGTTTACCTGCAAATTTTTTTTTTACAAATAAAAGTGGCGTTTGTAATCAGCGGTCAATAAATTGACACTATGGTCGAATATTCAAGCTGGCTAAAGCCTAGCTTAGTCATCCACAGTCAGTAATACCCAGTCTCTCAGGTCATTCGTTTTGTTTAGCAAAAATGTGCTGAACATTAATTTTGCATATCTATATTAAATTGACTAAATATTAACTAAAAAAAATCAAGAATCATAATCTGACCAAAAAAATCAGAAATGTGAAATGACTTTTTTTTTACAGCATCTTACAAGGCCTATTCTAAATTTAAATGAACCAAATGTAGGCAGCATGCAACTTTGTGTGTGTGTCTCTCTGTGACAAAGAGGTGTATGAGTTAACCTGGGCTGAGGTTAATTGGTGTTCCCCAATCACCCATGTATAGTGCCCCATCCTGTATTGCTCTCTTCCTCGTGCTCTCTGGGAACCAGAAGCTAAGCGGGTTTAGGCCAGTATTTGGATGGGAGACCAACTAGGAAAGCTGGGTTTCTGCTGGAAGAGGTGTTGGTGTGTGTTGGCCCATCCTGTAGTCTGTGTGGATCCCAGTGGCGTTAAAATGGTGCCGTCCTTCAGATGAAATGAAATCAGAGGTCATAAAAGACCCCTGGGCATCCTTTGAAAGAGTAGGGGTGGTACCCTGATGTCCAGGCTAAAACTGCCCACTGTGGCCCTTTCAAATCTGGCCTCCTAATCATCCCCTGTATCTAACTGGTGAATTCTCTCCTGCCCCTTCACCACCTTAGCTACTGTGTGGTGAGCGTACTTGTGTAGAATGGCTGCATCATCTAGGTGGGTTGGTTCTGTAAAGCGTTTTAGGTGTTTGAAAAACACTATATAAATGTAACATTTTATTCATTAAAAGTGAGTACAGAAAAATAATCATATGAATGACTATTGAGTATTACCAACAGCAGACGACTAAACTAGACTTTAGCCAGTGAAGTTGCTTAAAAAAACAAACAAAAAAAAAAATCACAAAATGATCAAATCAGGAGGTGGGAGCGAACATTTTCAAGTTTAAATTTTTAAGGACCACTTTAATATAAATACAGCTGTCAATCAACTTTGAATGTACTCACCACAGAAAAAACCAGTGTTCCTAGGCAGGCGTACACAATGTTCAGGTACTGTTTAAAAACAAAAAAAATGTGATTCCTAGAATTAGTCAAATGATTAGTCTTTAAAATAATTTTGACGATTTTATTGTACTTACTTGTGACCTCAAAATAGCGCACAGGATTCCAAATGCTACCAAAGACCAGCCGACAGCCCACAGAGTTCCGATCGATGCTGTGAAGTCCCACTAAGATCATGAGAGGTTTATTTTTATTGGCACCTGTCCTTTTGACTTGACCCTTAATCACTGCGTGTGATGGTTTTTTTTTTCCAACTGACATATTACTTTGACTTCATTAAGCTGTTACGAAGTACCCACCACCTCCTTTCTCTTCACAGTCGCTGGAATGAGTGTTCAGTTTCATTCAAGGAAAATATTTTACTCAGCATCACGGCACAAGCCCGTATGTTTTTAAGTTATTTCTGGTGACAGTCCGGCTTCAAAGCCCATGACGGATTTAGTGTGCGGCCAACTGGTTAACCGCTCATTGTCTAAACATCACTTAACATTGGTCACCTTGGGGTAAGGGGGACACACTGACGGTTCAGTTTGACATAGTTGGAATTTCACACGCGACTCACTTTTGACTGCATCGCAAACACACTCAGTGCGAAGGAGACGAGTGCCGTAGCTCCCACTGCCCACATGACTGCATCTGCGGTGAAGTATCTGTATAAAGAGAGGAGCCGATCGGTCAGCTGACTGCTGGCGTTTCCCAGTTTAACCCATGTTTGTATCCATCATAACATGGCTCCCTGGTGAGGTAGAGTACGGTTCACTTACACTGTCACTGAGCCCAGCATTAATCCTTCTGTGATGGTCTATACACAGGAAAACAAGCGTTGAGAAGGACACACAAAGCCATGCTTCACAATGCGAAGAGCTCCATACCGCCCCGGGTACATGGTACGTACAAACAAACCCAGGAAGATGAAATTCTGTGGGACTTTTCGCCTCACGTTTCCGCAGCATGACAGAATTATGATGCAAATAATTGTCGCTGCCCTGTTGAGAAGAAAAATCACAATCTGTGAAACATCTTCTCCTGTGAGAGCTGCCACAGAGGACATTTGAATTCCTGGTGAGGGACACCGTGTTCCCAAGCACTTAACAGCCACACTGTCAGTACTTACATCATGACATATGTAAACCAGTAGTTAGATCGTGTCCATTTATTAAGTTCCTTCCTATAATGAAAGAGCAAATCCCGTTCTTTACACCACATAAGAAACGGCAACATCCACAGTTAAGATGCACTATATCACTCCTTAAGCAAAGTTAATCACCATATTATGTAATGCAATAGCTATAAAGAGCATTTAATGGAATTTGAATTAATACATTCATAATGAAACAGTATATTATTAAAGAACAATATTTGTAATATGACTTACCAGTACAGGAAAGCACATATGATTCCTGTGGTGGTTAAAAGCTGGACCAACAAAGTTAAGTAGACCTTCCTCACAAAACCTAAAAAGGATTAATACTAAATATTTCAGATTTTTCATTCAAGGTACATTTTGAGCCAAGACAAACTGGGTATGAGATGCATGTGATGTATCATTTGTGACATTGCCATTTGTGAATACGATCAAATAAGTAAAACACGGCAAAAGGTGAGCAAATGGATCAAAAGTGAATAAAATCGGTAGCTCCAGGAATAACGCAGTGGCGAATGCTTAAAAGCCCCATTATTTTTCTTCCACTGGCAACAACGTCACTTGCACTTTGCTGCGATCGCAGCCCCCATGTATCACAAGCTGTACCGAGAGCGTAAAACAGCCCAAGCCAGCGGCTCCCAAACCATTCATTGCTTTTTTCATATTACTCGCGTTGTCTCGCACAATCGCGTACGCTTTATTTAGTGGGATTTTCCTCTAAACGCCACTTCCACCTATGAACTTTTTGTTTTTACAAAGACTGCTGTGCTACTAGTCACTTCAAACATTCAATACCATGATCATCACCCTCCTATCCCAATTTCTTACGCTCCTCCTGTTGCGAAGGGTATGCGCATGACGTTACAGCAGGCGGATGTGTGGCAAATTGAGTAGCAGCGTTAGTGTTAAAACTGAATGCCGTAAAACACACATCTAAAATGGGAAAGAACTGTCGTGCGATTGGTTATACATACCCCGAAATAGGAGCTGTCTTTTTAGATTGCCAAAAACTAAGTAAGTAAGTATCGGACGTGGATCGGTCACATTTTTCCAATACCCGATCCTTCTGATTAGGAATGGATCGATGCCGACACCGAAACCTGTACTTATAACAGCTGCTAAACACTTAATATATTTGCTCATTTTTAAATCTAAGCAACAGCAATTCTATACTATTTTCAATGTATGCAATTTTTGTGTGTATATAAAGTATGTATGTCATCAAGATGACATAAAAAGTTAGGTGGACTACGCACAAGGACATCATTTGATTAGGTCTGAGTGAATCTCAATACAGTGCCTGTTGTACTTTGTGTATGAAGTAATCAACATGCTGTCTAGGTAAAGAAAGCTGTGTAAAGACAAATGCTAAATAACAAATAATGACAGAAATGATAAACCACTGTATATCTAGTCTAAACGCCAGCAAAGACGGCTACTCCATAAATCCGAATAATACGAAAAAAGTTTAATCAATATCCCACGGCTTAAAACAAAAGCGGTCATTAACTCAAGCAGGACTGGCTTGCAGAAGATTGCGGAGGAACTGAAATGATCATTAAAGGAACGCCGTGATTTATCTAATTTTAACGAATCGGAGATGACTAAGCGCTCACATTTGTCCAAATTTAAAATAAAAAAAACTAAAGCCTGCTTGCTCGAAGCCATGTTCTTTGTTGTCAGAAGATGAACGTCTGTAACATTTGTAAAATAGTATGTTTAAAAGCATGCATAAAATAACAATATATATAGTAATTCAGTCAGATTAGAATCAAAGTAAATGTGCATTTCAGTCATTTCTTTGAGCCAACACAGTGAAGCATATCACTGTGTCCTTCCAGGCCTACAGTAATTAAATGAATAATAAAAACCTTTACAAAGTATTAGAAAATTTCATCCTGAATCCTACAGCTGCATTTCTCTCTAATTTTATTTGATAATGATGATTTTTGTATTCAACATTAGTATTCAACATTTCTCATGCAATAATAGAAAATGTTTGTTTGAAATGAACAGCACATTTCACAGATTTTTATATAATACGCCACAATCCAGTGTTTAAGCAGCTGGAAGATGTGCACATATGTACCGTAAAATATAACTCCATTACCAACATTTTTTTGTGTGTGTGTAACAAGTGGAGCAGAAGCTTCTCACCCCTCCGGAGGATCCCATCAGAGAAGCAGTTAATATCCGCCAAGTTCTGAGAATACGGAGGTGGACTGTCAGGATCTGGACCTGCCGCACAGCCCATGGTGTCATAGTCACAAGCAGGAGAGACCACTGCAATCTTCCCCTGGCTGTTCTGGAGCTCTGGGCCGGCCGGGTAAGGGTTCGAGAATCCAGCAGGGTTGTATGGTGGGGGGGGCTCCACTCTTTCACTGAGGGTTTTTTCCATGTCGTCCTGGTGTGACTTCTCAAAAAGAGGGGGGGGGGGTGTGTTCAGGGGCCTTTTCCTAAAGACTTTCACTTCATGACTCCAAAGAAACGACACCTAGCTTGGTCCAGTCGCCTGCTACTTCCTGGAATGATGCACACAGGCCAAAGTCTACCTCCGCTATCGTTAGCGCCCACTTTGTCACCCCTCGCCAAAAGCACATATTGAATAAAAGACAAATTGAATATTTGTATAATTATCTTTAACAGTAAGTTATCTGTAACCCGGCATTATCTCTAGTTACTTTTCTTTAATTCAGTCTCACTCAAGGAAACCAACTTCAAATCGGCCTTAGGAAATTTCAGGAATTTCAGAAAATAGACACTTACCTTTCAACAGGCTCGAAACAAAATTAGGCAGATGTTTCCAGTGGGGAATTTGTGAAGCAAATCAGCAACAAGCACACTGCCAGGCTTTATAGCAGGGGTCACATGATCACAGATGACACCATGGACACATCAAACATTAACAAGCTACTGCTCATGTCAGTGAAGTGAGGCGGGGGGGGGGGGGGGGGAAAGCCAAACAAATGTCGCTCCTTCCCCGCGTATGTTTACATTAGATTGGGACCCGTTGCAAAAAAGAAAC
>JAODJX010000136.1:5519961-5550090 GCA_026776945.1 Isichthys henryi | reverse complement strand
ATGTCTCTCGGCTGGCCTGGGAACGCCTCGGGATCCCCCCAGAGGAGCTGGATGAAGTTGCCGGGGAGAGGGAAGTCAGGGCCTCCCTGCTGAGACTGCTGCCCCCACAACCCGACCTCGGATTAAGCGGGAGATGATGGATGGATGGATGGGACAATCATCACTTTCATTATGATGACTCTGGGGATTTCAGGTAACGTGGTTAAACCGAAGCCTGGTGATGTGCAAAGTGTGTGCAAACATCAGTCCTGCATATTAATCACATCACCTGTTATGCTTAGTAGTCCCTGGGAGAAGAGATCAGAATCCTTTAATTTCAGGCATATTAAATATCTATATCATGCCACACAGGAAGTGCAGAAAGACTAAACAGAGTCACCCGGTGACATTAGCTGCGAAAACCTTCTAAACCAAACAAGGTGGTTGGAAGATGCCTGGCAGAGGGACCATGTGAGGGGCATAGGAAGAGCATGAGAGGCAGAGGGACCATGTGAGGGGCATAGGAAGGGCGTGAGAGGCAGAGGGACCATGTGAGGGGCATAGGAAGGGCGTGAGAGGCAGAGGGACCATGTGAGGGGCATAGGAAAGGCATGTGTAAGAAAGATGGAGAGTATGGAAGGCAGAGGGAGCATGTGAGAGTCTTAGGGACCATGTGAGAGGCAGAACGAGCATGTGAGAGGCAGAGAGAGCATGTGCAGGAAAGAGGGAGAGTATGAGAGGCAGATTGAGCAGGTGAGAGGCAAAGGGAGGGTGTGAAAGGCAGAGCGAGAGTGTGAGAGGCAGAGGGAGCGTGTGAGAGGCAGGCGGACCGTGTGAAAGGCAGACGGAGCGTGTGAGAGGCAGGGGGAGCGTGTGAAAGGCAGAGCGAGAGTGTGAGGGTACAGAAGGGACAGGAAGCTGAAACATGTCAGTAGCCCTGGGGAACCCACGGGGTAACATATGACCCTTCCTTTAATTTCTACCTTACATTCAACCCACTCATCAAAGTTACAAATTTTTTTTTTTGCTTTACAGCCCATTATACCATATACGACCCAGTAACAATGACATTTAGTGATTACTGACTGAATTAACCAGATTGGTTTTTTCACATTACATATAGCCCCCACCCCATTTTGAGGTTGTTGTTGTACATGCTGCAAAGATTCACCTGTCAAGCTGTGAATAGGTAAGTGGCAGAAATTTTGAATCGCCAGTTATAATGCTTAGATGTTGTAGAACATGTATATCTAGGTTCTGGATGTTTCAAATTTTTTCTGACAACTGTGATAATGATGTTCCATGTGCTCAGCATCAGCCTCATGCAGGTCTGTTCACTTGACCTGTTTCTTGATGGGTTGGCATGTTTGAAGCCTGTGCTTTATTGCCAGCACATAGTGAATGATGAAAAGGAAAACTCAATAAATGCATTTTGAAAATGAGAATGTTGCAAAGATTTTTTTTTTCCTTTTTTCTGTCCTTATTTAATAGCTGAAATTAACAACTTGGAACAGCATGAACAGCCCAGCGGGTCGTATACGGCACATTTCATACCATGCACTGGGAAAGGGTTAATTTTTACAAAACACCTGTTTTTGAGTTCACTGGGTCTGTACGATCATTTTAGCCAATGCACATATTTTTCCTTTAATGATAAGATGGTCTGGGTTCCCCAGGGTTAAATAAAACTAGATGAATTAAGCTTAAGCAAATGGAACCTGTTAACAGTAAAAAAAAAAATTATAATGAAGATCAAATCTACAGAAAAGATAACATGCTGTTGGCCACTTCGATCCTTCAAGGGAGCAGCTGCAGATGGTGCTTTAAGCAGAAGATCAGGACTGACACTCGACCGTCAGCTGGGAATTACACGAATCTCCCAGAAGGCCCCGTATCACCACACATGACATTAACAACACTAAACATGCTTTAAATGAAATGAGAGTCAGTTAATATCATCAGAAACATCCAAAAAATAGCTAAGCATAATTAGCATTAAAACACACAAGTGGAAATTTAAGAATTGCACCAGCAGGGGCTGAATTATGCAGAAAGGGAGAATTTTTGTTCAAAAGTGGTCTCCTAGCAACACCCATAGTCTGAGCGAAACGGCCTATTGCACAGTTAGTTAGTCCACAGCAATGTGGCGACCATGTGCCAATCACTCCCAGCTTCCTGTGGCATCACCGAGGAGCTCAGCCTGTAAACTCATGCCTGCTCAAACCTGACTGAAATCTCACCCGGCTCTGGACGCCGCGACCTGCTCTCCGGTGTCCAGGGCTTTCAAGCTGTGTCTCTGGGACCACAGCGCATTATATAGTGGTGGTGTAAGATCGGAGGTTAGAGATGGGCTTAATGAGGACCAGTCGGACAGAGAGGCCGGGTAATGAGATCCCCCGGCAACGCCGGACCCCAGCCTCGAAGGCCTGCCCTGGGCACTGCCTCAATTATCAGGAGAGGGGCTTCCCTTGTCAGCTAGACGGTGGGGCAGAGGGAGTGAGTGTAAGGGGTGAACACACACACTGACCATTATGTTTAATGAACAGCACTTTACAGCCAAAGGTCTCCTGCAGCGCAAGATATAAGCCTGACATGTAGACCCTCCACTTGGGTAAGGAGTTTTCCAGAAAGACTTCATACCGGACGACTGGTGCACTGTCCACTCACGTACAGCACAGAAAAAGAGACTTCACACGATGGAATGAGGGGAAGGAGGCAGGTGATCCCCAGGCGATCTCCAGGGAATCTCCAGAGGATCTCCAGGGGACCAGAGCCAACTGCCTCATCAGCAGCAAAACACGAGGAGCCATCAGGGTTAGGATTTGAGTCTGTGACTGGATGATCGGCAGTTCAGTTCAAGGATCTGTAGACCGATGCTGTCGTTAGGCCCTTGAGCAAGGCCCTTAACAGCCAATTGCTCCAAGGGGAGCCACACGCTGGCTGACCCTGTGCTCAAACCCCAAGAGTGAGTGTGTGTGTCTCATGAAGAGTAAGGATATACAACCAGAAAAACCCCAATGAACCTGCACTCATACTTGTATAGATGGCAAATAAAGTGTCATTCATTTCATCTTGTTACGAAACCTGATCAATACATCCATCCATCCATCCATCCATCCATCCATCCATCCATCCCATAACTTACCCAGTCCAGCAGAGGTATTCAATTGTGCTGCAAGAAGGAATTATGGGGGCGGAGGGGGCACAGGTGTGGAAAAAATTTCAATCTTTAGAAATACTAATCCAAAATCTCCCCTGAACTTTGATAAGTTGTGTACAGAAAAATAAGCAGGTCCTTCCCACTGTGCTGTGAAGTGATGTTTGTTTGGGGTCTGTGGGGGGGGGGGGGAGTGGGCGACAAATATATCAGCCCTAGGAGGCCCTGTCAAAAAAAGTTTGAGTACCACTGCAGTACAGCGACGCAGGCAGAATACTAAGGTCTGCCACTGAAGTCTAGGTTTGGCTGGTGTTAAGGTAATACAGAATACCACTGTATCACCAGCATTTCAAAACACTGGAACAGAGTCGCTTTTATAAATACAGTGAAAATTAAAGTTTAATAGTCTGATCCATACTGACCAGATGGGGTTTATTCAATGTTGCAGTTCGTCCAATAATATACAACGTTTCACTAACATCACATGGTTGGTAGCAGAGGTCCAGTCCCCAGTGGCTGCCATTTCTCTCGACATAGAGAAAGCGTTCGATATGGTTCAATGGGGCTATCTAATCCGACTCCTGAGTAAATCTCCTTTTTGCCGAAGTACTGGCTGGAGAAAGATGTTACTGCAATGTGGGATTTATACTATATCATACTGGCATTCTGAAATCTTTTGAGTGCAACAATTTGAGATCCCCTGGTCTCAGTGCTTCAGGTATCTGCAACTTTGCCATTTACTACTCGGGGCCTCTGGTTCTGATTCTCCGTCTCCCAAGGCCGCAGAGTTACTAGATAAAGTTTTAATGCACTACTACTCCATGATGGTTGAGAACCTGGGTAAGACGGGCTTGTTGGCCCTCATGGGGACATGGGGAAGGGATATGAAACGGACATTTGGCGACGAGGAATGGGACAGGATTTGCAAGAGCATTAAAACATTGTAAAGGTAGACAGACAGGGCTTAGAGCAGGGTTCCCCAATTCCAGTCCTGGGGGGCCAGTCTACAACACAGTCGCAGATTTCCTTGCTGAAACACACATGCAGAACCTGGTAATTAGCTGGTGAGTTGAATAAGGTGTGACTTAGCAGGGAAATGGGCAAACTGTTGCAGGGTGACCCTCCAGGACTGGAACTGGGCAACCCTGCCTTGGCAGATGGAGGAACGAGGGTGTGCCTTCAGGCTAAGAGTGGCAGTATGAGGAAAGGTGTCTTATAAATAGCTTGGAAGACTGGATGTATATATGAGAAAATGGAACAAATACTTAACCTTTTCTGAGGCTCCTAGCAGAGACCACATTCTGTGGAGAGACACGTTTCTGTGTTTTATCTCTTAATATAATGCAGGGACAAACAAACTAAATATAAATTCCCTTATTTATATGAGTTTTGTTTGGTGATTAACAACAGTGCTTTTGCAGGTCACCCACCAGCTTTAATTGGTATGTGGTGATGACCAGTAGTGGCGAGTTTTATATGTTCTTTGGTTTGCGCTATAATATGTATTTTGCCAAGGAATAAAATGTGTTACTCATGTAAAAAAATATAATCAAAATTCCATATACCGCAGTATAAAGTCTGGAAGGTATGATGTTATGAAAAATGAAAGCTTAAGGAAACCTGCGCCTTTATACTGTAACCCACCTCAAGGACATAAACGTTATTTTTGACCGACTCTGTAACACTCTATGAATGGTGGCATTGAAGCCACAAGCCTCCAAAGCTGATGAAGCCAAGTCATGTCAGTGTGGAGTTCGCACATCCTCTTTGTGTGGATCTGGGTACTGCAGAGTACTCCAAACACATGTAGTCATCTCTACCTTGGCCATGGTGCGTGATTGTGGGTGAGAGTGAGTACATGTATGCGACCATGTGCCCTGTACTGTACTGGAAAACTGGTAAATGGATGAATGGATGGATAAGCAGGCTGCATTAGCAGTGATAAAACCTTAATGCTATTAGCAACATAATAGCATTAAATTAAAAACACACTAACAGGCTGTGTTAGTTGACCAGATCCAGCAAATAAAGAGCTACACAGAGACACTTTCAAACACACACCCCCCCAGGCAGAGCTGTAGCAGAGACCCCAGTAATCTCTCCGCAAATCCTCCAGTCCGAGAAGGAACCCACCTGAAACTGAGCGGCCCAGGAGACTTACACAGCTCATTCACACAGTTTACTTACATGTCATTCTCACACAGGACTCAAGTATATCAAACTCAGAATCGCGGCAGATCCATGCATTTTCTTAATTGACTATCGGCTACCGTAGCCCAGTCAAAGCCTGATCTATATAATAATTTCCGGCATCTACCTCATTTACGTCACTTGTGCAGATTGCAGGGTTCCATCACACGCACAGTAAGCCTGAGGCACTTGGCTTGAAAATAGAAACTATCGTGATGTTGGCCGTGTAGAAAATCTTTAAACTAGAGAAGTGCCCTAACACCTACCTGGGATGTCTGCAATGCCGTCCTTTTGAGAGGAAGTAGCAACAGTGTTGATTAATATGACGAATCTAAGTAGGTCCTTGCAGATTCATCATAAGGAAGAATACTGCAAAATCGTGAGGCTTACTCAGACGAAGAAGGCACCATTGCCTAGTGTATGTGTATGAACATTTAAATATTTCTTAAAAGCTTGGATTGGGACTTGGAATCGGCAGATATAAATATTGAATGGATCAGATAGGATCAGGGAACCAAAAAAGTGGATTGGGACATCCCTAATAACCTCATATCATTCTAATATAGCAATATACTGGGAGGGGTGTTTTTACACTGTGCTGTAAAAATGGCAGCGTTCTGTAGATGAGACACAAAAGCAAGGTCTTGACCCTCTGAGGTTATAGAAAAATCACTGGGCATCTTTTGAAAGAGTAGGGGTGGTACCCCGATGCCCAGGCTAAAACTGCCCACTGTGGTCCTTTTAAATCCAGCCTCCTAATCATCCCCTGTATCTTACTGGTGAATTCTCTCCTGCCCCCTTCACCACCTTAGCTACTGTGTGGTGAGCGTACTGGTGCAGAGTGGCTGCTGTGGCATCATTCAGCTGGATGCTACACAGTGGTGGTGGTTAAAGTGGCTCCCATTGTATTTGAGAAGCACTTTGGGTGTCTTGAAAGGCGCTATATAAAGGTAACATTCATTCATTCATTCTCTAATATTCTCATGTCAGTTTACAAAGAAGCTGGGACGCTGTGTAAGATGTAAATGAAAACAGAATGCAATGATTTGCTAATCATATAAAGCCGTACTTAACTGATAACAGAACAAAGACAACATATCAAATGTTGAAACAGAAATGTTATTGTTTATGACAAATATACGCTCAAATTGAATTGAAACGCGTTTCAAAAAAGTTGGGACAGGGGCAACACAAAACAACTGACTGAATATCTCACAACTAATTAGGTTAACTGGCAACAGATCAGTAAGATGACTGGGTATTAAAAGAGGATCCCAGATAGGCAGAGTCTCTGTGCAGTGAAGATGGGGAGAGGTTCACCACTCTGTGAAAGACTGTGTGGGCAAATAAATTGTTGTACTAAGAATAATATTCCGCAATATTGCAAAGCATTTAGGAATTTCATCATCTACGGTACCTAATATCATTGAAAGATTCAGGGAATCCAGAGAAATCTCAGTACGCAAGGGACAAGGCCGAAAACCCATATTGGATAGTTGTGATCTTCAGGACCTCAGGCAACGTCGCATTAAAAACAGACATCTATAGTGGAGATCACTGCATGAGTTCAGGAATGCTTCTAAAAACCATTGTCTGTGAACACAGCTTATTGATGTCTCCATACATGCAGGATGAGACTCTACCATGCAATGAAGAAACCATATCTGACTTCTCTGGGCCTGAGCTAATTTAAGATGGAATAAGGTAAAATGGAAAACTGTCCTGTGGTCTGACAAATGAAAATCTCAAATTCCTTTTGGAAATCATGAACGCCACGTCCTCTGGGCTAACGAGGATTGAACAATAAAAAGCTTCTTATGAAGATGCCAGCAGGATTTCCTGCTCTAAAACTAATAAATGCATTCAATAAATTCATTCAGGTATTTTCCATATAGCTAAAGCCAAGGTCGTTGCAGCATGCGTGCACACACACACACACACACACACACACGCACACACGCACACACACAAACACACACACACACACGTCGGGTATTCCTATCTTTATGGGGCCCGCTAATTCACTTCTATGGGAAAAATGCTAACACTAACTATGACAACCTTAACCACCACCCTGCCCTAACCACAACCGTAAGTAACCAAGCAAAATACAGTTTTTAGTTTTTTCATAGCAGTCACTGATTTTTATAAAATAGAGTTTTCCCATAAGGGAAAGAAAAAACAGATATTTATCACGTTATGGGGACATTGTGTCCCCATAAGGATACAGTAGGTATACCCACTCACACACACGCACACACACAAGTGTGTAGATTTCAAATAGCTTAGTTGTGGAGACTGATCAGTCCTCAGTGTAATCAGCCTCCCCAACTCCGCTGTTCACTGCTGCTGTGGTTTGACCTCCTTAGCAGCTGACCTTAGAGCCGCAACACAGACAGTCACATTTTCATGCTTTATGTTTCATGGCTATCAAACTGTTGATTGCACTCTTTTTGCTATAATATAAAATCTTTTTATGTTTACCAATCCGAATTGGGAAATGTATTCCTGATATATAAAATATTTTAAAATTACTTTTAGTTTTTGTGATTAATTAAAAATATTGTAGCAGCAGTCAAGCAGATTTCTGCATCTTTTCCCATCCTCTAGGTGTCTCTACCAACCTTAATGTGTGTGTGTTTGTGTGTTTTAACTGCGCACACACACACACACACACACACACACACACACGTTAGGATTTCAAGATAGGACAGATGAGAAGAATATATATATTCAGTGCAAGACTAGTGTGAAGACAATTCTTCTGATGTTTACTTCTGTAAGAATTTCTGAAAAAAAGCACAGTCACAGTGACAGTGACACACACCACCACAGACTTACACTTGAAATGACACACACACGGGCTTTAATTAAAACAAACAATATTATCATAGATCTACAAAATAAATAAAGCTACGGAAGACATGGAGGATTAATCTAACATTGCAATAAAATGGTGCAGTTTAAAAGGGAAAAAAAAATCCACCAGAAGTTCAAAAGGAGCTTCATAAAAAATTTACTGTGGCTCAAAGAAGCATCTCCTGGATCGTTAGAGCGCTGCATGACCTGAGGTTAATTAATATAATTACGGCACAAAGACAGCACACACCCCCAGCCTGCCTCAGGGGGGTCCTCCATATTGATTCATACGCTGGGGTTTCATCATTATTTCGAAAAACTTCTGCTGAAGGACACTTCATCTATAAACAACACAGAAAAAGGAGACACCATCACATGAAGGCATCTCTTTTTGGGGGAAAAAAACAATTTGCAAAACGTTCCCCACAGAGGGAAAAACTTCTAATGTTATCAGAAGATATTTTCCGGCACTGGTTTCTTCTGCAGCGAACATTGAATTTAAGCCTTAAGGAACGGACAGATGTGGAGAAAGGGAGGTGTTCAGATGATCCTGGGTTGTGAGGCTGAGGAATAATGCGGGGGAGTGTCTGAGTGTCGTTCCCTGCACACATCTTTTCCAACTTATCTCCGTATCGACAGCCTGGATGCATCTGCGACATGCTCAATAATCCGCCCAGACACCAAGGTGCCAGCTCTCACGCATCTGGCATGACACGCATTCTGACTCACGCAAGAAATCTTAAGGCAAATCTACTATATTGTTCCATTATAAAACTAAAATCAAAAGCATTGGGGTAGTCTGCAAACCCTACAGACTATTTATAAGGTAATTAAACTGTTACATATATGTAAATACATGTGCATGTGTCTGCAGACTTGTCTCAAACTGAAAATCTCACACCAGCCAGCTCACCAAAGGATGCCGGATATCCCCTTTAGCGGGTCACTCCGCAAAGACTCAGCACCTTCCTGGACAGGAAGAGCAAGGGAGGATCCGGTCCAGGCCTGATTCTTGAAGCCGTCCTCACCTGCTTTAATCTCACACAGCCACTAGAGCAGGACAGGTCTGAGTAAAGACTGATATCAGGAGCATTGCTTTAACAGATTTGTGATGCCAAAATGAATACAGTCTGTTACAGTTTGCTAGCATACTAACAAAGGCTTTAAGCACAATATGTTTGCTGACATCATTCAGTTCCAGCAATTAGCACTTTAAGATGGCCAATTACCATGCCAATCACAATATGCCTATTACATCATTCCTCTGTAATTGAGATACAATTCCAGTTAAAGTTTTTTACATGCAAAGCCACCTACAAAGAAGACTGAGTCTCGCATCACATGACCTGGCCACCTGACCTAAACACAGTAGAAATGGTTTTAGAGGAGTTTGACCAGAGAGTGAAAGAAAAGCAGCCAATGAGAGCTCAGCATATATGTGGGACCTTCTTCAGGAGAGCTGGAAAAGCATCACAGGAGGCCACCTCATGAAACTGGCTTAGAGGAGATGGTAGGATCAACCAATCCCTGGAGCAATTGTGGTTAAGCATCGTGCTGTGCATCGCGACGTTGCCCACATGAGCACACCACTCTGTACAACTTTGGGCAAGAGATCGACTCGGCCGTCAGTTACTGGGGCTGTAAACTGATGACTTCTGGGAGCAGGGTCCGGATGGCTGGAGTGACCCATGGGCTGCCACAGTAGATACACACAGTAGGGGACAATACATAAATATGTACCATGATCCACAAATATTTAACTATCCAGAAACATGTATTTTTTGATTTGTGTTGTGTAAAATCATATCCACAAATACAGAGAGCAATTTGTACAAGTGAAATGTGTTTTGCACATTTGTGAATCATATCCTGTCTATTTGCGGATCGCGTTGCATTCGTCACTTCCCTCCTATTGATTTGTGGATCTCTGTCCAGTTTAAATCGATACGGAGCCCCTAATAAGTCTAGTTGGGAAAATGTCTTTTGAAATAGTTTATTTATCCTACTATACTTGTCCACTTGTTACTTTATGCAATGTGACTGCATGGATAAGCCAAAATAATACAGACATGTCCTGTAAAGTGTGTTTAAAGCATTAAACTATGAGGCACAATGTACACTATGTAACTTTAATAATATGTCCTATTTATGAATAATTGCACTGTGTCCATTCGCCGCCAGTAACTTTAAGCAAGACCGTTGGACTGCTGAACGCGAAGTGCACACACAAACACTGAAATACATCATAAACATTAAAAGATATTACAGCTGGAAAACTGTATATAAAGCTAACTTTACCACGGTGTTGTAGTGAAGGTTTAAACTCGAAACTGCTTTCTGGAATATTTCAGAACAGATCCGCATATCACCACATACATTATCAAGTGAGAATACCAGGGAGTTATACCCGAAAGTGGGTAACCATGACACTTTGATAAAGTCAGATTTATATTCAGTTTTCCGGCTGTAATAACTTTCAACAAAAGCAAGCGACACTCCTTGGGTTGCCAGATTTCTTTACGGGCGAATGTTTCAATGTTTGTATGTGCACTGCATGCTCAATAGCCCACCTGTCTTAATTACAGTAAGTGACAATGAATGGACACCGTGCAATTATGAAAAAATACATATAAAAACACATATATGAAAATTACGTGGTGTCCATTGTAGCCTTCATGGTTTAATGCTTAAAGCAAACTTAACTGGACACGTCTGTATTCTTTAGGTTTATACTTATTAGTCCATTAATTCTGTCTTTTGTACGTTAAACAGTACATTATTATTAGTGATGGAAAAGTACTGCGAGGGAACGCAAAACTATTAAAAAAAATTTCCTGCCCAGACCTCCTAAGACAGGGGTGGGAAATCTTATCCTCAAAGGGCCGGTGAGTATCCAGGTTTTTGGTGTGAGGACTCTTCGGCCAATTAGTCCTCTAATTATTAATCTAATTAGGGAGTTGCAGCGAAAACCCACACACAGCGGCCCTTTCTGGACAAGATAGACAGGGGTGAGCATAGGGGTTCCGTATACTGCAGCTGATCTGTAGAAAAAAATATCAGAAATACATCACTATCCACAAATATGCATTTTTATTTGCATTGTGCAAGATCATCCACAGAAATACGGAGTAATTTATACACGCAAAAGGGTTTTGCATGTTTGTGGATCACGTCCCATCTGTTTGCAGATCGCATTACATTTGTGACCTCGCTCCTTTTTATTTGCAGATTTTCGTCCAATTCCTACTGCAACTAATCTACAGAAAAACATCCATAAATACGAGGTACAGCCGTGATATATATATCGTTACCTGGATACGAGATGACATATCGGGATATGAGATTTTGGTCATATTGCACAGCCCTACTTGACAGCATCAGACTCTGCCCACAATCTGTCAGCAGTCACTGTGAGCAGCGCTTGCGAACTGCTGAACCCACAAAGCAGCTCATTTTATGCATTTTTTACACCTCTCAGCTCAGATGAAGTACAACACCACAGGAATAAAACACGTCCCTGATTCTCAAGCTTTTCCCATTGGGAAACGGATGACTGGAATTCTGGGGGGGGGAAAAAATGCTGATGTGTTTTTTTTTCTGTTTTTGGATGTTAGGTCTTGCATGTGAGCGTTTATTTGTAGCATGGGGTATATAAGCATACATAAGTCACATACAAAAGGTACAGCGGCTGCTTTGCACGAACAGCTGACCTCACCGTGTTCACTCCCAGAGCGTAGCCCATTGATCAAAATGAAATAGTTTATTACTTGCACATTATATTGAAAAAGGGGTCTGCTTTTCCTAGAAAATGGGAAATAAATGTGTCCTGTGCGAAGTACAGGCATTTGTCATACCTCACTGTCATCTCCTGTGAATGCATGAGATTAATATCACATTCAGCATTTATACCATCTGTGATACTGTGACTTATTTCTGTGAATATGTGATCCTTGATTTCCCATGAATCCTTGGTTTTATGCAAGTGGTAAAGTTTTTCCAAGTGGGTTGTGGGGGGAGAAAATTTATCGTGTAAGGGGAGGATCCATCGGATCCGGATTATCATGTTTTGGACCAGATGGGGATCGGAATGCGGCAGTTGAGAGTACTCATATACAGTCAGTACATTTACCTTTACGAGAGCAAAACTACACAGAAGACAGGGTAAGGGGGCCGCAAACGAGGTCATGGGGACAGCAATGCACACAGAAAGCCACATTATAAATATTCAGCAGCATTTAGGGCATTTATATATTTGGATACATTTTCTACATAGTGGATTTTAATTGTTCTAGCAATGTTATTCATTAACTTCCCATAAAAACAAACAGCAAAGCTGCAGTGTGTATGCAATCCCAAATGTCTGTGCAAGTGAAACACCTTTCCTTTTACCTGTTGAAGGTATAACCTGCGTATCACTTACATTCATCAGAGGGAACTGATGATCCAAGGTTCCAGACTGCAGCCCTAGCGTGAGTGTGAACTGACCTAGTGCTCATGAAGCTGTTAGTTTGATCAGCATGACCCATCTGGACCACGCCGAGAGTGCCGGCGAATGCAGCTGCCCCTCTGCTAGTTTACCTGCTAATGTACCCCTCACCCAGTCTCATCCCACCTCACCCCGTCTCTCCCCACCCAGGCAGCTGTAAAATGAGGCACGCTTCACTTCATTCAGCCAGGCCTACGACACCCCTAATGCCAAGGCGGAGGGTCTCAGCAGACCGCCAGAGGGGCCGGGGCACTTTGTTGAGCGTTTCTAAGAAGGAATTCCCAGGTACCCTCCCCACTCTCACTATAGCACCAAAGGAACAGCCACTGATGGACAAAATCATTCTTCATGAACCATTTGCTGTATTTTTTAACCCCACTAGATGGTGCTCTCTGTTCAAAAAAAGGCACAAAGAATACCCCAAAGCAAACCAAGGTTCATGAAGCATTATTTTCTCCATCACTAACAACAGCCACCTCAGACTGCAGCAGGGATCCTTGCCCTAAGGAAAGAGGTAAGCTCACACCAGCCACAGTACTCCTGCAGTGGGGAAGAAATATATAATCACTGCTCATTGTGACGATTCTGATAAAGATTGTTAAGTGAGAAGCCAAGTCGGCACTGCAGCTTGACTGTGTGGTTGCCATCAAGAAGGAATATCCCTGTGCAGCCAGTCCCAGTTGACTGTACAGCAAAGGTGTGAAATTAGTGTATCACCACAATATGAGTAAAAGTTCCCAGCAGATACACCATTGGCAGTGGCAGCACCACACTGCCTGATTAGCACCCTGCCAATCTGCAGATCCACTCTGGGATTATGAGAAAATAGGAAGGGGAGGAAGGCGACACAATTAGCCCAACAAGGGATTAAGAAGCGGAGCATTTCCGGCGCTTCTACCTTTCACATCCGTGGTTTTATTGCACAGGGAAGATAAGCATCTTGACATCGGAGAAGCAGAGAGTCGTAACAGGATGCACAAGGAGAAGGAGAAGGTCACACAGACATCTAGTAACACGCCAGGCCTCACCTTCTCACAGGGCTACACTTACACAGCACCAGTCAAAAGTTTGGACACACCTACTAATTAAAAGGTTCATATGTATTATTTGTTACATTTTAGAATTATCACTAAAACATCAAAACTATAAAATCACATATATGGAATTACGCACTGATCGAAAAAGTATTAAACAAAAAAAATCATTTGTGGGGAGGTGGGGGGGTTCAGTGGGTTGAGACACAGAAGGATGCTAATTCAAATTCCGTGGTCAGCAAAGTGTTGCCACCAATGGGCCCTGGAACCCAGGCCCTTAACCCCAATTGCGCCAGGGAATGGCTGACCCTACTGTCTCCTCTATGCCAGTTTCATAAGGTGGCCACCTGGGATGCTTTTCCAGCTGTCCTGAAGTAGGTCCCAAATACGTATATGCTGAGCACTGATTGGCTGCTTTTCTTTCACTCTCTGGTCTCTGTTTTGCTCAGGTATCTACGTCATGTGATGCGACATTCTCACACTCCTTTGTAGGCAACTTTGTGTGTTCTGACATTGACTGGTACTGTATCTCTCACACATGCAGCCCCCAGGCATGGGAACACCAGCACATTCATTTTAACATGTCAGCTCCAGCGTACGATTCACTGTCATTAACGTGCCAAATGCACTGTAAAGCAGACTTTTCGGTTCCAAGTTCAGTCACAGACACAGCTTGTTACACAATATTGCAACTCTGGGCATTTAAATGTATGCAAAAAGATAACCATTAAAAGATAATATAATTTGGGGAGGGACAGGAAGACTGTCGCTTACAGCAGCGCCACCATTCACCAGCTCAAGGGAAAAACGGGAACTCAGCCTACCTACACTGACGAAACGGTGCCCCTGCGACCTTCTCCTTGCCAACCCTTCTGCAGAGAAAATCATGATAATCCAGCAGTCTGTAAAGGTTAAACCTTCTCTACAGCTCACAAGTTTCTTAATGAAGTAGCTCATTTAGCACAATTAGAGGTGTTATTTTGAAACACAGCACACAGGCATAAAAACTGAGCGAGGATAATCTGACGCGTCTCCTTCACACATCAAAATGCCACGACATTAACAGCTTTCATAAGATTGAGCACTTAGTCTTCAAACATCCATTCATCAGCTTTCAAAGTAAAAGCAAATGCTTCTCATGAAACACATCACCAGTAGAATATGGCTTTGTCTACGGTAAATGACAACACTACATGGACATGTACACGTATTCATACTGAAAATGTTCCGTAGGGGTCTTTCGGTTTGACGCGCATATGTATCGAACAAATGCAGCAAATGCGGAACCTTTGTGCTGGAAATGCACCGATTGCAGTTTTCTTGGCCGATTTCGATTTTCCGATTGTTCCCTCACATTGAAGAATTTCCATGTTAATGGCATGTTAGCATGTGACCGCGTGCACACAAGCGGCGCTGTGCGTATGATGTGGTGCACGCGTAAAATGGACTGGTTCGGTATTGAAATACATAACACTGACTAACCAGTCTAAGGTCCCGGCTAAGCGCGCTGAAAATCAGCCGATTCCGGTCCCTGGCAAATTTGTCAGTGCCTCTTTCTTTGTTCGTTTGTGTTTCCTCCGAACAACATTCGGAAAGAGGCCGATGAAGCCACACCACCATGCACGCACACTTATGTCCTAATGTGAAGCTGGAAGATGTTAATGTGAATACCAGTACAGCACAGGTATTTCTTAAATGCTACACCATAATGATATTTTGTTACGCTTTGTATTCTTTGAGACATTTGTGTTGCACAGTTCTAATATGAAGCTGAAAGCTGATAATGTGAATACAGTACAGATCACGTGCAGTTAATTTTTAAATTAATGTGTGCCTCATTGGACATGGGTATGATGTGGAAGAGGGGAGGGGGCACCTTCGTGGTTAGTGTGTGATGTGACCCAGGACAGGGTGAGCAAACTTTGCAATCCAAGGACTCCCCACCCATTAAACTCAATCCCGCACGACTACCTCAACACAGGAGTAAATCGAGTTAAACTGGACTTCCACAAAAAGCGAGATCACCCAGTTCCTAGTGAGACGGACACCCTGTTCTTGCAAGAACTGAGGAGTGGAGAAAACTAGCAGCAGCAGCCACATAAAACCCTCATTTGCTTTTTCCGATAGTAACAGAGGCCCCCGTGTCCCCCTTTCCTCAGCTGCTTCAGCCAATCCTCCAGGAAGCCATTAGAGAAGGCACCTCTCTCCACCTTTCAGCTCCTTATTTGTTTATGATGCTCACTGAGGAATCTCACTGGCATGCTGAACACGATTAAAGCAGCATGGCTCCCACCGCGAGTGCCACACGAGTCCAAAGAACCGGAGCTAAGTAAAAGAGATGGGGATGAAAGAGCAGAAATAACTTTCATTTTAGAACAGTGCCAAGACAACCACACAATACCCCATTCACCTCCTGATGCTCTAAAGGAAACTTTTGGAGGATAAGGGGAGTGTAGGAGTTTAACTGTCCATCACATTCAGGGAGAACGGAGACAGTGTTGGCGAGAAATAAAAAGAGGTATTTCCAGAGAGTAAGAGGAATTAAATCTACTTGCGGTAAGGTCAAGAACGGAATTATTAAAGTGGACTGCAGATGGCACAGCCATGTAATTGAGTGATTTAAGTGTTTGTGAGATTTGAGAGATCAAGGAGCCTTTTCAGGATGGATAAAATAAAGCTGGTGAGTCCGGGAGCAGGAGAAGGACAGCCTGGGATTAAGGAGTCCTCACTGAGGGGAAATAAAGCGAGGAAATCATAAACGAAAGGTCTGAAGCTCCAGGAATCCACAAGATGCACAGATTGCGAGCCCCAAATAAGCAGCAGATATGAATGAGAGCGGCTACTAGGTGGGATTTGAGAAAAGTCAGAAAGTGTCCAGCCAGATGATGGACTAACAGAACTGTAATAGTGAAAAAAAAACACAAATCATTTCAATTCTGGAAAAAAGCAGCAAAGTTTGGAGACTGTGAAGCTCAGGAGTGCAATGGCACGAAGGAGAGGTCAGTTTCTGTCCTACATGAACAGAATGAACAGGCACCAACTTGCTGAACCGGGATTCAACAGCTCACACATTCAATTTATTTGCCAAAAACCAAGAAAATTGGATTTTTAAACTCCCCCCCCTCCCATAACTCTCAGTTTATGCAACCTTCCACAACTGATATGTATTACGTAACAGCTTACAAATTTCATTCTTTCACAGTCGGAGGATTTATTTATTTTCATTTTCGGACAGGAGAATCCCGGAAGGATTTCAGGGTAAAGCCTGACAATAATAGCTGCTGCCGACTGAGTGGTAAATCAAAGTGGCACATCCAGCCTCCGGGACAATGAGAGCGCGCCACGGAAACTGGAGAGTCACTTTCATTCGATTAGCGGCTTATTAGGAGAAGCACCCCTTAGACGCGGTGAGCCTGAGCTACATTTAAGAGGAATGGGGAGATCGAAAAGCACTCGAAAAACGGCTAAATAAAAAGGTGGAGAAAGTTTGGAGAAAAACATTCTTCCCCAAAGCTGTTAGAACGCTGAACTCTTTACCGGCTCCATTATGAACCTGGCTTACCATCAGCACTAACCACCTTATTCAGCAAACACTGACTAACACTACACCTTTTCCTACATCTGTGTCACATCTGCATTGTTACATCTGCTGTATTTATTATATCTATAGTCACCATTCTATCTGTAATGTGCAGCCACCCCTAGCTCCCCTGTCTTAGTCTGAGTGTATTATCTATTTTTATGTATTAGCTGTTATTCTCTTGTTTCCCCCATTTGTTGTATAGTCTTGTTTACAGACTCCGCACTTTATGTACACAGGACTGCCAACTCTCACGCATCTGGTGCCACACTCACGCTTTCAGACTCTCATACTTACTTGAAATCTTATGGCAAACCTATATTAAAATCGATTATAAACCTAAAATTAGCTACATCAGAAGCGTTGAGTTAGTTTGCAAACCCCACAGAACATTTACAAGGTAATAAAACTGTTGCATACATGTAAATGCGTGTGCAGACTCGTCTCAAGAATCTCACTCCAGCCAGCTGACCAAATTTGGCAACACTGTGTGTATCTACCGCACCACGGTGCTGGGCAGCGTTATTTCATGCCACGGTAAGCTGTGGACTGCATATATTGTACGTGGTATGACAAAGACCCTCTTGACCCTTGACTTTACAAGGTATCACCTCCTATTGCTGCTGTACTTTTCCATGATAGATCAGCCACCCCTCTAAAGCCAAAAAGTCAGGGCGACCCACAGGCTGAAGGTGGCATGTTCAGGCCAGGAAATCCGTACGGGTGACGAATGTCCCAATGAAGCCAGCGGCCACCTCAAATAGGAACATAAACTCTCTCATTAATGTCAGCTAAGACAGGTATTCTTGCATTGCTACTATTAATACAAAAGAGAAACTGTAGAATTGTCCTGTTTAGAAACGACTTTTTTTTTATTATGTATTTAGTTTTACTGCCAAAATTAAAAAGGATAAATAATACTCACGCGAAAGACATCGCCAACTCATTTTTTCTCATTATTAGTTTCTCTGTTTGACAGCCCAGCCCCCCCCCCCCTCCCAAATAGCAGGACTTCTCGCTAATGGTCCCCTGTACTCTGCTTTGGTGGAATCAGAAAGCTGCATGGGCTGTGGGCTTGCCGGCTAACACTAGCCAGGCACTAGACCTTAATGTGTTACTACACTGCCCAATCTGCTGGAGCTCCAAGACCAGAGGGCCTCCTGACACTAGAACCTAAACGCAATGGAAAATGCGATGTAAAGCACCATTAAAACTGCTTCTGGCAGATCTGCCCACGCGTACCGGAAGCTAGAAGAAAAGGATCTGAATGTACCCTGTCTTAGGGCGCAAACAGACCTTTAAAAGAAGAGACAGGAGAAAGGAGTCTTTGGCTGTCTCGGGTGACCTGTAAAGGTTGTGGGGGAGAATCTACTGCTATGACCATGGCGGAGAGTCAAAATGGATTCATCATATTTTAAGTTCAAAATTATAGCTTCAATTCTCCATGTTCAAAATATGTAGCAGCTTTTTTTTATGTGGACAATAATTCTCCACAAATGACAAAAAAAAAAAAATCACCTCCCCTGTCACAAGAGCCTCACTCGTGAGATATGGAGATACGCCGAAGATGGAGATGAAATGCAAACTGTTCCCCACTGTTTATTTAGAGGTCATATCAGTGCTAAAAACTAAAAAAAAAAGACATGATATTATCTCTATAGCTGAAATTACTGCATAGTTACGTTTTAAACTGTTCATCTGGATAAAAGCATATCTCCTCACTTTCCCGGTGAAAACATGCCAAGGTCTGTATGCCAAGGACAACTGCCAATTTCAGCAAAAGACAGTAGTTCTCCTTTTCTCTGCGAATACGGCATTCCCCAGCTCAGTGTCCATCTGGTTCTGTTCGAAGGAAACATCAGCAGAATAACCAGAGAGGCCCCCAACCCGGAGACTGAATCGTAGGGACCCTGACACACCTTCGGAATCAGACAGCAACTCAAATAACAGGCCTATTTCACCGGCGATTCGATGCACAAGGCAGAGCCACGCTTGGAGTCTGATCTCGCAAATAGTGATCTAGGCCTGTGGGTCGCCAGTTTAACTTCATTCCTATTAGACCCACGTGCACACACACATGCACGCACACACCCACACACGCACGCACCACCCAGGTAGAAACAGACCCACCAAACCATGTGAGCTGCTGAAACCTTTGCTCCACAGTACATTCACACCTGGTGTTAAAAAACCAGATTCTGGCCTTCAGGGAACTACTGAATTTAGCGACTGAGGCATCATGGTTAAAAAAAAAAATAAAAAAAAAAAAAACGAGGGAGGGGCGAGTCCACTGGGGGGAGGGGCCAATGGATATATATGGCACATGAAACAAGCGGTGTGAGAAGCCCGCCGCGTCCCCCGTGCCTGAGCATACACAAACACACAGGAGGCTGTATCAGGACGGGAAGCTTGACACCAAATAAACATATTATGCATGAGCAGGACTTGGGTGACGGCTGCATGCCGACATCCTACTGCCCTCAAATGCAGCTTAGATCCTTGGTGAAGGGCGTGTGCTTTAGAAAGGGCTGCTCCTATATATCAGAGGTTCACAAATAAGAAACACCGCATGTTACAAACTGGCACAAAGCTAAAATGGCTTAATGGATGACGTTTCATGAGAAAGTTGACAGCTGAGATCTTTTAAATAATGATATGGAGATGGTGGTGTTACACGAACTCTGCAGATAAACTGTGGGGGCATAACCCACCCTGAAACTCAGACGACATGAGAGAGCGGCTGCCCAAAGGCATGCATTTCACATTTCAGGGCAAACACAAATGAGAAATTAAAAAAAAATAGTAATAAAAGAGCGGATCCAGGCGGGTGCTGGATAAGCACGACGTCTGTGCTTCCTGGGTCGCCAGTGGCAGACGCTCCGGCACACAGCATACACTCCTTTATCCCTCCTTCCGTTTATAACGAGGCTGGAGAAGGTAAACGCGGTTTGCGGTGCCCCAGAGTCACCAGCACTTTCCAGAATTCATTTATCATGATGTCCTCATGGCAGCCAGACCTAACATAGACAAGGCAGCTCTCCAATTTGTCTGCGTTGCCCCTCCCCCCACCCACCCCCGCTAAACTGGAAATAAAAACAACAGTAAGCCCCCTCTCAATCCGTCCATCTCACACTCCATTTGAGGCTCTCATGCCAAGTCACCCCAAACCCTGGACAAAGGGGTCTACCTAGCAACCAGAGAAGCTCACAGAGATCTGAAGCTGCTCCTTCAACCAAGAGCAACTCCGCAGCCAGATTAATTAAAATGACACAGAAAAGATATTCATTTGCCAGTGTGCAGGATGACAGAAACTCAGACAAGACTTGTCTGTGAGAGGTTTTAATGGTAAATAGTTTGCTCCCAGCTTCCTCAAGAGGAATTGTAATTGTTGATCTGAAAAAGCGCAAGATCAAAGGACTTCATCTTAGCCACCTCTTGGTCAGTACAATGATGTCTGAGCATATTCAAAAATAGAACCTTTCAGGGAAATTATGCTGGAAGTACTATGAAGTAAGAATTATAAGGGGCGGAAATGGAGGCAATTTCTTCAAACTGTGTGAGAATCTGATTTTTTAAAAATTAAGCTTTTACAGAAGGCAGGTAGGTCACGCTTAGCATTTTTTACCCTTTCAAACCATAAGAGGTGATGCTCTAAAAGGCACCAGAATTAGCCATCAGTGTTCATTTTATAGCTTGAAACCCTGGTTCAGCCCACAAAACCACAGGGCAAAGTTTACTTTCTCTCTGGGGATTCACAGAAAGAGGATGAGTGTAACTCTCCAGACTACACGGCTAATTAATGGATGTTATGGTCCGGATCACACGCCAGGGGAGAGCTGAGCAGCACCACGGCGCACTGATCCAGTTCATCACGGCTCCTGTGTGATATTCGGGGAGCTGTCTCACTGCTTTCCGGATTCCAGAACATCTCTGTATTTCATTAGAGCCCAAACAGCAATCATATTTAAATTGATGAGGTCTTTCACAGAAGCAGCACAGAGATTCAGAGAGTCAGTCTGGGCCCCCCAGAGCCCATCATCACGTCGCTAGAGACAGGTGCTGTCATAGGAGGGATGCTCCTCTTGGGGGGCAGCCTGCCTCCCCATTGTTGTCCCCCCTTATCATGCACTAAAAACAGGTTATTTTGTTCATTTCAGGCTTTAATCTTTGCCCAAGGAGATATACAACAATTCCAATGTATCACACACAAACACACACACACACACACACACCACCTCTGTATTTATTGTGGGGACGGTAAATTCATCTATTCATCTCTATGGGAAAAACCCTAATCCTAACTATGACTTCTAACCTTGACCATAAGCAACCAAACAAAAAGACGACTTTGGGTATTTTTTTGTCTTTGATTACAGTCACAGATTTTTATAAAAAATAGTTTCCCCTTCAGGGCGGGACAGAAAAGAATGGTCCCCACAACGTCAAAATAAGTTTTTACCACATTGCGGGGACCACATGTCCCAACAATGTAGTACATACATAACCCCCCCACACACACACACAGCAAACCATTAAATAATCATACAGGAATGCTACCAGATACCTGCTCTGGTCACACCGTCTGTCATGGAGGCCTTTTGCCTGGAACCAACATTTGGTCAAGACTGCCTTGGGTCGCCCGCACCGAAAGGACGGACCTCATTCCTAGTGAGGGACTGCTCCCTTTGGGATGCAGAATTAGGTAACCCAAGCCGGAAATGGGTTTCGGCACCAGAGAGTAATAACCACACAAATAAAAAAAACAGCATTTTTCAGGAAGGCGAATACCTGCAAACTGCAGGAAAACAGAACTTTACCTGCAATCTTGCTGGTTACAGGTGAAAACATAACCAGAATTCAAACTGACAATGAAAACATGCTACTTATTAAGCAAACCTCAGTTGTACCTTACACACTATTAAGACAGACCAATAACAAATGCAGCTGGTTAGGCTCCATAGGGATAAAACCATGTTATTGACGCTGAACGCGCAGTTACTGCCAACCGGCATCCTTGTGAAGTGACTGGCAAAGCGACACGCAGTTAACACCAGGAGGCAGGTCTCAGCAAAGGTGGCCATGATGGCAGAGCTACCACGACGGGCAGACAGGATGCAGGGTGGCCATTAAACAGAGGGCACATCACCTCAGGAAGGAGAAGGCTTCCAAACCTGGAACAGAGAGTCCCGTCCCACAGAGTACAGGTGTTAGCACAATGTTAGCAGGTCCAGTCTGACAGCACAGTGGTCTTTCGGTGTGTGTTTGTGTTTACATATACAAGTTAAATTCAGAATACAATGATTTCTCCAAGAAGACTAGAGCCCTAGTTAAAGAAAGGAAATTGTCCTAAATAATGACAAATCACATTAATTAATACAGAGACAAATCCTCGGTGGATTTGAAAGACCCCTCTACAATCCCTGCAGGTTATTCGCTTTTGTGGCAAAAGGCTGCACTACCACATCAAATTCCGTTTGAGATACAAAATCACCCACTAAGAGGCATAATTTTAAAGCCTGCCTGTATAAATAATGTACTTTCTTTTATGTACTTCCGTTAAATAAACAGACAGGCCCACTCCCCAGTTACGCTGACATCTCCGTCACCCAGGCTTTCTATAGGAAATCCTAACGCTTCCGCAGCGCAGGACCTCCGAGGTGCCAGAGGCACCTTTCACTGGAATGCTGGGGGGGGAAAGAAACAGGCCAAACCAGCAAGGAAAGCCGATTCAAAGAGGATACGGTAATCTAACGGTAACGGCGGCTAAGTGACAAAACGGTACGGCCATGTAAGAAAGGCCCTTATTCATAATCATGTTTCCAAATGAGTCACATGGAAAAGTTCACGGAAAAGAACCGAGATCAGGTACAATGCCCTGCAAAAAATCGTCTTCAGCCGTCATCGTTCGCAAAGGTGAGGGCATCGGCCATCTGCTGTTTACCACGGAGGGTCATGGTGACACCCCGCCTGGGATGCCGCCCGCCAGGCCTTGGCGCATGCACGACACGTTTGATGTGGGCACTGCTGCGCCGGAGAGGCGGCAAGCTGTCTGTTCAACCCGCCGCGGTCTCCCTTTCGCCACCACCAGCCTAGCGGTATCCCTCAATCAGCGAGCGCCACACAACCCCACCCAGTCACGTTTAATCCACTCACGATGAAAACAATGGGATAGCTGCTACAGTCAAAATGATTAGTCCCAGTAAAGAACTTTTATGGTTTAAAAAGCAACATATGTGCGAGTGAAATCTGCATTCAAACCCCACTGGCAACAAACAAACACAAATGTAAGATGTGGTGTCTGCCCTCTTTCCGTATCTTATCAGCAGCCATACCACCTACGGTTCTGACAAGGTAATCTATATGAAGCTAAGCAGGTTTGGGCCTGGCCAGTACTTGGATGGGAAGCCAACTAGGAAAGCTGGGTTCTTGCTAGAACAGGTGTTGGCGTGGCCAATAGGTCAGGCCACCCTGTGGTCTGTGTGAATCCCCATGCAGAAATGACCTTCTTGTGACCTTGTATAATTGGACCTCCTCTTGCACACCTTCCAACACCGTCCTTCCCTCTAGAACTGCAAATCACACAAACACTGGCTGTCAAATCTCACTTGATAGTGCTTTTCTGCAGCCAGAAGCTTTACAAGGATCATTCAGCCTCGACAGCCCTGTTCTGCAGTCGGAATGCTTGTCCATATACTTTAAATAATGTAACAGGAACACATATATAGTGATGTGCTGAAGTACAAATGGTTATTGGAGCCCCTATTCCTCACAGCAACGTGCTGAGCCTTGCTTATTGTAAATCATATTAAATTGCAACAGTTTTCACAAGAATCAGTCCAAGCCATAAGACGAGTGTATAAACACCCGTGATGTTTGCCATTTTAGACTTTCAATTGCTCTCCAGCTCAATTCCACGAAAGTTATGAGAAGAGGCTCAAAATATACATTTAACTTAGGAACAGAAGTCATCCTGGGACGTACGCAAGTCATCGGGCTACTTTCACTCCACATAGCGTAACTAACAGGAAGTGTTCTGCTGGTAGTGACATCATATCCTGTGTAAGGTATTGCTCAGTCTCAGTTTAATGCCCCCATTTAACAGGCCTAAGACAACAACTGTAGGTACTGAATCTGCAAATTAATCCTGAGCTTCCTATTGGCACCATACTATCATCATTGGTCTTACATCAGTTTCTATGCTGATCTAAGGTGGCAGAACCTGTTTATTCAGAATGGTGGCAGAGTTTTATACTGTAAAGTACATTGTATGCAGTTCAACACCATTGCATCTGCACTGGAATTAAAAATGGAAAATTAGCCCAGGCTGCATTTAATTAGATGGAATGTTTTATTGTGAAACCAAATAAAGACATAAAAATGATCATCTTTATCATTTTTTTTTTTACCTTTAACATGTATTTCCACGGAGGATGATTTTAGGATTTCGCTATAGATATTCTTATAAACTTGATTTTTCAAACTTTATTTTGGTACTTGGTTTAGTGGGGTACTATTTGGCATCAGTGAGAAAATACTTAACTTGGAGACTGTTGAATATGAATGAATAATTTCCGATAATTGCGTTTTTTTAAAGACACAGCAACAAAGCATATGCTGGAAAATAGAATATCCTTCATTTTGTGGAACAGAATTATTTAAAATGGACGGACAAAAAAAAAGTTGAATCTGAAACATTTTGGACTGGATTTCACACTTTCCTCCAGTCAATGCGCTTACCTGCCAGTACCTACCGGAATGATATTTCAGTGCTATATCACATAAACTGATCAAAACTAAATGTTACAATAAAGTCCTTACTCAGGGGCTTTAAAGACCTGGGTAACAAAATATGGTCTTTATGTGGTCATCAAAAGCCCCGCCCATATTTACACCCCCCACGCAATCTGAGCCTTCAAAAGTCTTCAAAATATCTGGCATTACGCTGTTATTGACAGTCAGTATAATCATGGTATTTAGGAGGCCAGTGGGTTGCGAGTTTTTTGGGGCTGCTTTCATGACATTCTGCAGCAGCAGACTGTAGGGGGGGGGGGAAATAAGTTAATTATTATGAATGGTGACTGGTACTGTTGAGTAAAACTGAATCATCAGTCACTTAAAGTCAGAGACAGACGTACGCGGAAAGCAGGGTTGCCAACTCTCACGCAATTCTATATTATTCTAGTATAAACCTAAAATTAGCTACACCAGAAGCGATGGGATAGTTTGCAAAGTCTGCATGCTATTTACAGGGCAATAAAACTGTTACATACGTGTAAATGCTTGTGCAGACTAGTCTCGAATTGAAAATCTCCTGAAAGCCAGCTGATCAAAGTTCGCAAGCCTGGGAAGAGAGTGTGTTCGTCTCCGTGACGTCATTGTGTTTAACTGTGGTTTTTAAATGTTGAACATTCGAATGTGATCGGCATGCAAAATACTGGTTTATTTCTTTGAGATACAGTATACTGGGATTTCAAATACCGGGTTAGTTTCAGCTTCCGTTGAGCAGATTTTAAGCAGACCTCAGGCTGGAGATTTTTGCTGCACCTTTTGCTGAGGTTATGGTTAAGGTCAGGCAGCTCGATCCTCCTTCGTGTGGGGGCACCATCCCGATAACTTCTTCAAATGACCTTGTTTATTTTACTTTTTCGCAGTGTTATGGATAGAGCATCAGCTCTACATTTCACCTCAAACACATGAATGTGTAAAAAGATGGGACCTTTTGTCCAGTATTCACACACATACACACCTTCTGAAGTGCACCTTTCCGTGATTATTTTAATAATTCTCTCTTACCGCTGTCATCAACAGTTTTCCAACACAAAAATGAGATTTTCTCTAAATTACCAAACAGATCGGCCCATCTGTGGTTATCGTGGATTGCTGTCGTATTGCTCAAAATATAGCTTATTGCTTGTTTATTCTACACGTTCTACAAATTTTTAACTCCTCAGGTCAATAACGAAAGAAAGGATAGCTGTATCTAAAATTGCTATCTAAATATTGTAAAGAGCTGATTCACGGTCCATTTCCTAGAAATAATATAACTTGATATACAGTAAATCCAGAAATAGTGCGCAGTGACGTCAACCCAGCACGAAAAGGTTGAAGTTATAAAAAGTAACCATAAAGACTTCATGTCGGTGTTTCGTTGACGCCTTTACAAATGGTGACGATTTTAAACACATTATACACGGAATATTGAACTGAAGCAGTACCTTCACTGACCCCCGAAGACATGACCCAGAAGTATCCAGGCTCCCGTTACACTGACATTTACTTTACCGCCACGCGTTCCCAGCACTGGAAAAGCCAGGTAAAGAACTCGGCGTAACCCTAACCCATAACCAGAACCAGAACCAGAACCAGAACTTTAAGCCCAGCCCCGGGACACCCACCTGTCGTACTCGGCGTTGTCCCGCGCGCAGCGGCCGTCCTCGTGCCTCTGCCAGTCCCTGCCGTGCCTGCACGTGGTCAGCAGGACAATGTCCTCCGCGTTGTGGACGTGGTGCAAAGCGTTTCGTGCGTCCGACCCGATGCCCGTCAGGTAGCGCTTGCCCTTAAACACCAGTGTGTATTTCCTGAAAGGGGGGATAGAGTTATACTTCAGGAAGCCCCGCTCACCCCCGCTCCTGGGGTGCTCCTTGCTGAAAAGCGGGATGGAGACGTCGAAGTTGGTTCTGAAGCTCTCCGTGCTGATGCTCGCCTTGGCCACCATCGCCTGGCCCACGTCAAACCCCAGATCTTCTGTGTAATCCGGCCATGTCCCCGAGTACAGGTTGAATATCAGGTGGTTCCTGCCGTCGTCCCAGAAAGGCTGGCTCTGCACCTTCGCTTTCAGACTGGGCACATACTGCGGCGACAACTGGTCCCGGTCCAGAGTATCCAAAGCCAAAACAAAAAGGCACGCCTTCATTGGGTCCGGAGTGTAAAACCTGGAGCCCTCGATGGCTGCTAAGATGTTCTGGTAACTTTCTGAGATCTTATCCGCCTTCTGCCTCGGATAAACGTAAACTTTGAAGCCGTTGCTCTCGCACCGGGAGAAGTCGAAGCATGACTCCATGCGGCACTCCTTTCCTTTATACCTGCCGGGATCGGCATCCCTTCTTCGCCGCATGCCGTGATTATCGGTCTCCGGCTGCTCCGGGGACGCGAATGGCTGCAGGGGGTCCGAGAAACGCTGCCAGGAGCGCCCGGGATGACGGCCACTGCGGTGCATCCTGCTTCTGTGCGCCGGTCCCCCTCCAATTAGAAGCAGCAGCAGGATGCATGCACCGACGAAGAGCAGTATGAAAAAGCGCTTTTTGGCTTGCATGTGTCCTCCGGTCCGCGATCAGGTGCCGCTGAGTAAAGCCGAAGCGCCCCGAACTCCGTTCCTCAGCCCATCCGCCTGATCCACTCCGCCATCTTCCACCGGCGGCCCCCTGCCGCTTCAAACTCGCCCTTCCCACCGTCTTCGACTTCGTTATCCCAATCAGGCGAGTGATGAAGCGCATCGGGCCGATTTTGATATATAAGCCGTATCCTCTCTTCCATCTACTACTATGTGACCTGACAGTGCCGTCACTTAAACGTCTCCATATTCCGTGTGGGAATTTAGAGACAATGCCTTAAATATATATAAAGACAATCCTTTATCGAAAGCAACTAGTTTAACTAGTCCCACGGTCGTAAAGTAAAGAGAGCCGGTGCATCTTTCCGGCACCGGCCCTGAGGAACCAACACTGCCAGTATAGAGCGACCTTCCTGAGAGCCGGTCCGGCGTAAGCAGTACAGAGCTGCTTTATATACGGTCCCTTACGGTGGCGCTCGCTAAACCTCGCTTATTGTAAGGCTGCAGAGAAGAGCATAAAGCGGAGGATCAGATCGGCTAAGCTCACACGAAGCTGCACATTTCCTTTTATATGCCTCCTGCAGAGTCACGGGATAAACAACGATGAACAGCAGCCGGGGACCCCGACATCAGTAGACGCGTATCGGCATGTGCAGAGCAGTTCTCCCCGCTTGCTGTTAACAGTGCAGCCCCTGTAAGCCTGCAGATGAAGTGACGTCCTCTCGTCAGGCTGTGAACTTTTCCATTGGTGTGCATGCAGTCCGGAAAAGGCGGCTCCTCCGACGCACCCTTTCAAGGCAGGAGCCGGGAGATGAAGCGCCCAGGCAAACCGCGAGCTGCAAATACCGCGGTCTGAAGTATTTACAGTAGATTACGTAGCTGTTTTATACATATTTATGGAAATAATAACATCGATTTAACATTTTAGTCTAAGTCGAAGGCTATTCATGGTTGTATTTCTTGCCTTGTTTTGTGAAAGTGATTGTTAATTAGCATACAATTCATTAAATTTGATAAAGACAATGAATCACCCCGCCATTGGAATTCTGATTACTAAAATTATTTTGCCTACATTATAATACAAAAACATGCTATATATAAGAATGAAAATCATCCTGTAGGTTGAAAATCAAAACGGCTGTGTGTTTGGTGATATTTGTTGAGCTCTGTTTAAATGCTGCATCTGAAAAAAGCAGCTCATTTTAATTCAAGGTGCTGGACCCCTGTTTCGGATTGTCCCAGCTGGCTTTTGCCCCTGCATACAAGTGAAGTCTTTTACAGTGGCATGAAACAGGAAACTATTATATGTTTTACCATCCAGCATCACTTTTGAAGTGTCAGCAAAAGAATAAGAGAAAAGGAACAAGAAAAAACTATTTCGACAGGAATATTGAAAAATAAGCAATGTGCAGAGATAGGGATGGACTAACTTCTCTAGGAGCCCTAAGCTGACATGGGTAGGGGGCCATTGGAGATATTTTTGGGGCCAAAAAAGAGACGAAAGGGAATTATGAGTGATGGAACATGAATAATATGCTAATCAAAGTGTGAGATGCTAGCGACAAAACTTACCGATCAGAGAGGGGGGTGAGGGTGCTATCGCACAAGAGGATTGGATCGGTCAAATGTAAGAAGTTTACCCATTGCCTCTTTCGCTAAGTTTAATCTTGAATTTTTGCAGACGTTGCTTTAATTGCATTCTCTCCTCGTCTGTTCACAAGTTGTCCACCACTCCAGCGAGGCAGTATCAGACAAGAGAGATATAAAGTTAACCCTGTGTCTTCGTGCTGTTTTCTTCTTGATCACTTCGTGACAGCTCGCTTGGCAGCGGCCAACATGTCGTTTTCATTTAAATGATCATATCATGTTATATCCTTAAATGTAACTCCTGGAAATTCTGATTTCATGGGGCCCCTAGTTTTAGCACTTGTGAGACGGTGAAAAAAAAAAACAAATAAATATGTGACGACTATCATTTTTTGAGTTTATGCTCCAAAGAGCCCTGGCAATCACTGACTTACAAAAGAACCCTGACACATGTCGCAATGGACAGGCCTAGATTGGGATTATAGATTAGCCCTGGACCTCAGGGTCCCCCATGAAAAATTCTGCCCAGCTACATAATGATCGGCCCACTGGGAAAATGGCCCAGTTGCCCATAAATTGATTTTACTGGGAATCTTATTACATATACAAATCAGTCACACAAATCAGCACAGCCTTCAAGCTGTTTGGCTATTCAAAAATCATATTGATAGACTGAAAATTTTACTATTAATAGATGGAACAATATAAACATCAAGCTATAATATTGTATAGCAAGTTGTGTTCTTATTCTAAGTGAGTTTGTGAGTTTTATTCATCCATCCATTTTCCAACCCGCTTATACTACTGGGTTGTGGGGCGTCTGAAGCCTCTCCCGGAAGCAACGGGCACAAGGCAGGGAACAACCCAGGATGGGGGGCCAGCCCATCACAGGGCACACTCACACACCAGTCACTCACACATGCACAC
>JAODJX010000136.1:5509341-5519864 GCA_026776945.1 Isichthys henryi | reverse complement strand
GACCCAGGCGGAGACTCGAACCCGGGTCCCAGAGATATGAGGCAACAGTGCTAACCACTGCACCACCATGCCGCCCCTGAGTTTTATTCATTTACACATAAAATGTTGCCAGAATAATTCATACTCAGGGTTCTGCTGAGACATCCCCAATTAAGCCACCAAGGACTTGCAACCTGATTTTCTTTGAGCATTTTATTCAGCTATTCTGATTCCAAGGCCTTATGAGCTACATTCTACCTTTTCTCTCTCTGCACAGAACATCACGCTGTTCCTCGGGTCAATGTCTGTCAGCACCATGACAAATCCTGCTGCTGTGGATACAACCAGCGTCATCGGCTACCTGCAACTCACAGGCTGGCCTCCAGGGGTCGCCAGATCCCACCAAAGGGAGTAGTGGAGAAATGCAAGGCGTCATACGCCGATCACTGATAACATAAAAAAAAATGAGACCACTGAAAGTGTCCTGTGGTTTCGGGTACCAAGATGTTATCAGCAGATCCTTTAAGTCCTGGAAGTTGCGAGGTGGGGCTTCCATGGATCGGACTTGTTTGTCTAGCGCATCCCACAGATGTTTGATTGGATTGAGTTCTATGGAATTTAGAAGTCCAGTCAACACTTTGAACTTTTCATCATATTCCTCAAACCATTCCTGAACTATTTTTGCAATGTGACAGAGCGCATTATCCTGTTGAAAGAGGTCACAAGAATACAGCTGCCGTCAGTGTTAGTAACACGTTACTATAATAAGATCACTATGCAATGTTTGGTCTACTGTTATTTTTCACAGTTAGGCTATATTACCCACAACAGGGTTATGCTATATATATTTCTATACCATATTTGTTCTGTTTACCCCACATGTATGCATACTTTTTAAAACCATATACCACACAAAGAATTTAATGATTACAAATTGTATGTTTATTAGTCAATGGACAGAATTAGTAACAATAGGCCTAGCGGTTATGAACTGGTTAAAGCAAAATTATTGAAAATTAAAGCAAAAGTATTGAAAATAAATGTGACAAAATGCATGTGTGTTTCTGGGTATATATGCATTAATGAAAAAAAGAATTGAAGTAGTGCCTTCCCCTAGTAACTAATTACTTTTATATGCAAGAATTGGTCAAATAGTTAAAGAGACTAGCAACTGTAATTAGTTAGTAATTTTCATTAACTTGATGAAACACTGACGTGTACTTGGTCTGCAACAATGTTTAGGAGGAAGCATCACACTGCCTCCCATAGCTTGTCTTCTTCCCAGAGTGCATCTCTTCTCAAGGTAAATGAGACACACACACACATACACTCACACACACAACCACACACACACACATGTGCGCCAGGCTGTTCACATGACGTAACAGAAAACATGACTCATCAGATCAGGCCACCTTCTTCCATTGCTCTTTGGTTCAGTTCTGATGGTCACGTGCCCATTGTAGGCACTTTCGGAGGTGGACAGAGGTGAGCATGGGCACTCTGACCGGCCTGCAGCTAAGCAGCCCCATACGCAGCAAACTGTGATGCACCATGTGTTCTGATACCTTTCTATCACAGCCGGCATTAACTGACCGTTCACTTGCCTAATATATAATAATACCCGTGACAGGTGCCATTGCAATGAGATAATCAGCTGTTAGTGGTTTTAATGTTATGGCTGATAGCTATATGCTAAGCAGGAAGAAATACGACGCGAAAACACAAGAAACGAGGGTGAAAAAGATCATTTGAATGTGCATCAGTGGATCAGCCGTTGTTCAAGAATGGCATGCATCAACAATAATGTGGTTTTATTTCAGGGAGAATGCACCCTTGCCTCATGTATTAAACATTCCAAAAAGCCGTCAGCAGGCCCATTGTTGAATAGCCACTAGCGGGCACTGCAAAAACCCCCCCCCCCCCCCATTTGATCCTCAATGGACATCCAGGCAAAGCTTTTGATACAATGCATTTTGAGGTTTATTTTTCCTTTGGATTAAATGCATCTCATGCATTAAAACATAACAGTAAGAGGCATTGTACTGCTGAATGGTCTTATGAAATATTCATATGTGAAAGCAGGAGTATTTATTTAGACAGCAGACATTCTACAGACATACAAATATATTTGCAGCTGGCTAGACTGTGTTGAGTATGAAGTATCCAGACCACACAGCCGCCAAGCTCGAGTTAACAATATGTTAATTATGATTCATATTCTTGTTTTGATGTAGAGCACAATAATAATAATGATGATGGAGTCAATATCATATGGTGTGTAGAATGTTTTCTTGCTTCCACAAAAGTGGAGGCTGTACTTTCATCAGTGTCACCTGGAGATTCTCAGCATAACTTGAGGTGAATTGGAGAGTTGTAATCAAAATTAAAATGTGCTTAATACACTCTAGCTGAATAATTGTGGTATACATCAGCAAATCTATTATGAACTTCAGTTATTAATCCATATGGCTGTAAGGCAAAATAAAATGGAAAATCTCCTGTAGGACTGAGTCTGAAGCAGATCAGGCTTACACTGAATTTGTATGATGAAGCCATGATGTAATTATCTGTATATTTCACTCCAATTGATGCCTGTAAGCTTCGGATCAAGTTAATCCAGTTTAACTTGGTTATATTTGACAGTCCCCAGGCTGCACTGCTTGGTCTCTCCTCAGTTAATGTTCATGTCTGCTCTGATCCAGCATGCAACACTTCACGTTCGACTTCGACCACAAAAGACGCCTTAAAATAACCGCTTTTCCTGTGTGCAAGGTGTCTGCTGAACATGTGCACTCCGTGCAACACGAGAAACTGGATGTGCCATCGCCACAGTGATTATAACAACAACAACAACAACAACAACCATCATCTCAATTTATATCACCGCAGAGGAAGAAAGTGATCAGTCGGGTCACTGTGTCACCTGTCACAGAGAAATACTGGCAAATCAAGCTGGCGAAGACAGGCATGAGGTCCTTGGTAGCTGTACCATGGAGACTGCTGAAGACAAATATGACAAACGATAGGCTGGTTTAAGGGCTGTAAGGGCTGCCTTGTTTGTACAGCAGGCAGGGTTAGAGTTAGGTTAGGGTTTAAGGGCTGTAATGGCCATCTGCCTTTGTATGCCCCTCCTCTGACTGGTTTTTGCTTAGTTAGTACTATATTGTTACGGTAAGAACAATATGCATCAATGTAGCTAAGGATCACCAAATCAGCTGCAAACAGAAACAGTGAGGACATGACAGTAACAAAATTCAGTCATTCGGAGGAGTAACTACAGGTTTCTTAAGTGTTGTGGTCCTGCCCTTATGCAGCACACAGTGCATACTACACAGTGCATACTACACAGTACAGCTACCGAGGACCTCATTCCTGTCTTCGCCAGCTTGATTTGCCAGTATTTATACTACGCAGTATGCACTTACTACAGCAATCAGGAGATTAGCAAATGGCCACATCAAAGTAAACACCCTCACTGACATAAGATGAGATAAAAGGATGTATGTGAGACCTACCCTTTTTTGTTTGATATTCTTGCTATTCTTCCTTTCGATAGTAAATTTTAGCAGTAAAAAAAACTAGACCTAAGGATAAATAAAACGAGCAGGTCATTAACGACATGCAGTCACAGTTAATGGATTTGCAATCACGGACCACGTTCTTTCTTGGTGCACATTTACAAAATGACACTTGAGGAAACTTCAACAAGAATGAGTTTTTCCTGGAAGCCTCCCTTGAGTTATTGAAAGAACATTAACCTTTGTCCTTCATACGAAATCCACCTGCTATGGAAAGATATTTAGTTATTTTATGTTGCTTTTTATGCAATGAATGAACTGATCCAACTGAATGCTAAGAATCAAAAAGTTTCAAATGAAACAAGTAGGTAGCTGCATAGGAAATGTGCAGCCAAGACATACAGATAAAACTTACAGGCAAAACAGTCAGAATATACAGGCAATATAGACTAAATGTCAGACAAAACAAACTGAACCATACAAGCAAACATACAAGTAAAACATCAGGCAATATACAGATAAAACATATGCTTTCACTGCTCTGAGAAACAGAAATCATTCTAAAATCATTCATGTTCATTCACAGTATATCTAACCTTGATAGGATACGATCAACCTATATATGATTAATCACCTTGATATGATTAGAATGTCCAGGGAGAGTTATCAGTCCCTCATGCACATCTGAGGTCACTGGTCTAACAGGAGGGGGCGCTCTATCGAGGCAGCATCTCCTCTAAGTCAGCGATTACGTATGCCACAGTGGCCCACACTGCAGAGCACAGGTTCATCTCCATGGGGTCCTGCACGGTCATGGTGTCACCGTTCGAATGATGGAACCAGAAGTACTTGCTGTCCACCGTGTGCAGGCTGGCTCCTGGGGACCCGACACAGTGGTGGGGTGGAGGGAGACCACATTCACTCTAATAGCTTAAATCCCCGGTAACACTTTACTTAAGTCCATGTTTTTGGTAATTTAACACATTCATAACAATAACAATCATTAATAACAAACATTACATGATTATACAATTAAAATGTTTTATTATTATATAATGTTTGTTATTAATGTATATTACAGGTGTTAAGGGATATTACGATAAGGTGTACTTGCATGCTGCTTATGAATGTTCTATGAATGCGTAATGAATGGATTATGAAGGTGCAGCTAATGTAAAGCGTTACCAAGTATTTATCAAAAGGCATAACACATTATAGCCTGTTTATTATGCATTTTGACTGTTTTATGAGCTCTCGTCTATAATGCATGATAAGCGATAACTTCATAAGGTAGTCATACTGCATAACAAACATCGCTATTATGTGTTATGGCTTTTTATGAATATTTATAGCCATGTTTATAAGGCTTTATGAATGCATTATAATGTATTATGCATGTGTTTATAAATAACTAAGTAAGTTAAGTGTTATCAAACCCCCTCTACAGGTGTGATTATACAGGAACAGGAAACATCACAGTATTGAATCTCAACCCAGCGGCAAGTCATTCTGAAATTGTTCCAAATGTTTGGAAGGAAAAACAGTTTCTCTGTGTGTATATTTGACACAGCGAGAAACCTCACTGTCATAAACCTTTTAAATCATACATAAGCCCACAAGATTATACATATGTTAGCAGTTATATCAGTGCAAACAGCAGTCCAGGTTTCCGTCTCTACAGAAAAATCTAATTATCTGGGCACTATAAATTTCCCTTTTGTTTTTTTCTGGCTGAATGTGAAACACATACTTGACTTTCGTGTTTTTCATTAACATTTGCCTGATGCTTTTATCCAAAGCAACTTACAGCAGAGGGAAAAGTTACAGTTTATGGAGGCTCCCTGGGAGTTCAAACTCCAAACCACTGCGCAATTCTCTACTTGTTGAGCTACTGAACATAGTATAAGACAACATGTGGCAGGAGAGTTTCTTGTTAATTAGCGTTGAGCTTTTGGAGCCATATGGAGCCAGTGGCCATCCTCAGAGAGAGGCCTGATATCCAGAAAGCTGTGTTATTAAACATAGAATGACTAGGGGTCCGACCAAATAAGATCACTTGGGCATAAGAGCCCCCTGCTGGTAGAAAAAGTACATTACCATTCTGCAGTTTGTCCACCAGCCCAGTGTACCATCACGCACAGCAACTGTCAGACCCTGGTACTTACAATTGGAAATGGACTGAAAGACACTGGAGTGAAGGCTGGTTTACCCCCATGTCTTGAATAGGTCAGTAAACTGACAGACTGAGCAGAGGGAAGTGAGAATTAAACTTGCTGCTGAGATGTGCAGTGAACGTATAATGAAACTTGGTGTGGGACAGCATGCTGGCCTGGACAGCAAGAATGAAGTGGGACCATAGCAGCTCAGGGGATTCTTACCTGGCACACCAGCCTCCATCCACTGATTGATATCCGTCCCCTCGCCATGCTCCTCCAGCGCCGTGGCATTGATGGGCTCCAGGAGCTTCATCACCTCTCTCATAATGGCCCGAGCCTTCTGACTGCCCGTGAACTGGATTCCCAGTGGTCTGAAGGTGCCCAAGTCTGATTCCATCACGAGATCAAAATTGGAGATATTAACCTGGAAGAGGGACATGCAAGACAGTGGAGAGGATTGGGGAAAAGAACCAATATTACAGGGGAACAGGAGACAAAACCAAGCAGAAAGAGACAGACTGCAAGGGGACAGGAGACAAAACCAAGAAGAGAGAGACAGACTGCAAGGGAACAGGAGACAAAACCAAGGAGAGAGAGAGACAGACTGTAAGGGAACAGGAGACAAAACCAAGGAGAGAGAGAGACAGACTACAAGGGAACAGGAGACAAAACCAAGGAGAGAGAGAGACAGAGCGCAAGGGGACAGGAGACAAAACTTTTGGCTTACAGCTATAACTTTGACCAGAAAAACAAGAAGCCATTTTATTACCTTTAATGGCAAATGATTTACTGATGTTAATCACAAGGGGGCAGCACATAACACCAGTGAGAATTTGTGTCACACTTACCATGATACACTAGTTTTGATGTGTAGTAGACATTTGTTTTTTATTTGTTTTGGGTTGTTTTGTGTATGCTAACCCATTTCTTTCATAGATTAATTAAAGCAGCACACAATGCCTACCATAAAAATGTTCTTGATGTAACTTATTAAACACTCGTTTTATAGGACTTAGAATTTGGTGTCCAAAGATGACTTTTAGAAGACTTTGTCTACTGAAATATTCCACCTCAGTTCCCACCACGTTACCGTCATTTCACTACAGGCCTTGGTGGTTAGTGATGCCCTGCTCTGAAACGCTGAGCCTGGCAGGACGTGGGTGGGAGGGGGGATGCTACATTCTTGCTCCAGTACCCTCCTCCATGGAAACCTGGATTAACAGCAGGGGCAGTGGGGCAGATAGCAGGGGCCTACCCTGTCCACATCTGCCCTGCCAGTGGCTTCTAGAACTGGCTGGCTATAAAGCTCCTGCGCTCTTTCAGCAGGAGATGACCTTTTTAAACCTTAGTCAGTTATTTCACGTTGAACTGGCTCTGCTATTGTGCACTATCACCTCCAACTTCATGCATGTTCAAACCGAGGCTGAGCGGTAACCCGGGACAGAATGCTAGCCCATCGCCAACTATGTGATAATGCTGCCGCATGTAACCTTTGTTTAGATTGCTCTGTGCATCCAGCCTTGTGCAAGTAATTATCTCACTCCTGGTCGAAAGCAGATTCCTGCAGCTCCGTGACTCTTCAATAGCGACTGAGCTGCCCCAACCGAAATCCTCATTCTGTGATTTCTGACCTTACCTTTAACACCACGTAGCCAATCAGAATTTCGTACTGTAAGGTGCTATTGTGGAATAACAGTTAAGGACAGTGGACTTTGGTAACCTGAAGGTTGCTTGTTCGAGTCCCTCAAGCGAGGTGCTTATGCTCGGCTGTGGCAGAAGGCAGCTGCCAGTGGTGCTGAATAACAGGGAAGTAGGGCTCCAGGTTGTGTTTAGTTCTACGGAGCCAGCGGGGTCCGTCTGAGATGCTGTCTGCGGGAGGCGGGGTGGCCTTGCCTTGTGAAGCTGGTAGTATTGCGCTGCTCCCACGCCACCCTGCTCCTCAGCTGTCCACAGTACTGCGCGCACCGTCCTCCGGGGGCGTAGACCTGGGGGGGGGGTGGACAGCGGGCAGAGTCAGCTCATGCTCTGAGCCCGGCGGGGGACAGAGCCCCAGCCAGAGAGGCCACGCACTGGACACTTAACACACCGGTGAGCCGCAAACCACCCCCCCTCCCTCAAAAGAAGATAAACCAAATGATGGAATTAACTGGTCATTTTTAACTTTATGCGGCTCCCCACTGAACATTAAACAATGCCAAACAAAAGAGTGTTCAACAAAATCATTCGGTCTGTACTACAGGAAAACACAGCTATGCAAATACTGAAAAACACACCATCATCCTCCTTTGCATTGCTGACCCCTCGACTGAATAAAAGTATCTATTATTCAAAAACTCAGAGGCCCCTGGAAGGGATTGGACCCCATTTAATGACAGCCTGTGCTAAATTCTAGTGGTTTCTAACCAACCATCATCTTAAAGTGTACAGATATTATCTTTGACTTGCAAAGTGAAATTCTGGCTAGTGGTCTATTTTGGGCTTAAACGTACAGTGTGACCCGGGGGCGGGGTTCTGTCCTCCTCTCACTCACAGCTCCTAAGCTTGATGGTTTATTACAGCAGCGCTTTGGTGCTGTCAGCCTCACAGGGGGAATTCCAGCAGCTCGCTACCCTCAGCCTCACCACAAGCAGCCCCCCCCCCCCCCCCCTTCTCCTCCGATCTCCTTTCCTCCCACCTTATCACTGTGTTTCATATGCCAACATGTTCAGAAACTGCCCCCTCCCCCCTTTAACAGCGAGGACTTTCTGGGTCGTTACAGAAAGTCAGGAGTGTGGAGAGGATCCTACTGCTGCTGCTACTTTCGCCCAATTAACAGGGAGACAGAAAGAACAGTGATGACCGAAAATGAAGAAAGACGAGGGCAGACACATATCATCTACGCTTTAAAGGAGGCAAAGGAAAATCCTGATGGTGTCTGAAGACCACAGACTAACTTCAGTGACGGTTCTGATCACATATAGGGGCTGTATTTTTAAATGAACTCCTGAACCACATCTGAAGAAGCTCTACATTCTTAAACTATGGCAGTACAGTGGTATCACATGTGTACAGCTTTGTTTACATGCCAGGGCTCCACCTTCTCTGGCCATGTGACCGGTCATGTGACTCCACTAAGCACTACCGTCAAAAAACCTAGTTTAAGGATCTTGCCCAGGTGAAGAGCTGACATGACTCTACAATTATCTTCAAGCTACTGCCCATGTCTTAAACATTACTTGGGAGAACTCTCTGCCACCCCCCTTAAAGTCCTTTAATTTAAAATCACATTGTTTGACTCATTCTCTTGTTCTTCATTTAATATAAAACATTGAAGGAGGGGAAAATTAAAAACATTTGATGTTATATATGATGTTATTGTTGCATTTAGACCAGAACTCACTTGCAATGGAAGATTTAGCTATTTTATAGATCAGAATGGAAATAAAGTGCCTTGGCTCAGGGCGAAGGCGGGAGTGGGTCTGTGATAATGACAGCAATGCCGGCACTCACCCAGATCTCTGAGCAGAGAGAGCGCCTCCCAGGAGATGACAGCACCCCCACCATCATCCATGGCTCCCTGCCCCACGTCCCAGCTGTCGAGATGTCCACTGATGAGCACCACCTCAAAGGTCAAAGGCCAAAGGTCAAAGGCAGCTAGTCCATGCTGATCTGAGATCAGAACAATGGAAGGGTTAGCGAGACAATTCCAGCGAAATAACAGAACGGGAATAACAGCAGAAAGATAATATTTCAGTTCATTTTAGATCCTTGGCCAGTGACTGAAAAGAAGGAACAGAAGTTTATACAGAACTAAAAGCCCCAAAATACGAGGGGACTGGTTGTTATGGCAACTCCTTTGTCAGGGCCCATCTCTGCACCTTTGTTGTCTTCAGCATCCTTAGAAGGACAGCTTTTCTGCACAGACCAGGCCCTGTCAGAGGAACCCAAATCAAGCAAACCACAACGAAACCTGTCAAGTTATTTCAATATTGCATGTGTCTGCAGAAGCAGCTGCAACAGGAAGTAAAACTTAAACATATTAAAGAAATTAATTAGATAATGCAAAATTGTTTATGAAACAGAATTTATTTATGCATACAATGCACCTGGTAGTCTGTCAGCATTCATTAAAAATCGGTTCCAAATAATATTTGGTTAATTTCTGTGGATACATGTACTTCCTGGTGATGTGCGCCAGCCAAATAAGAGTTACCAGGTCTGATTGTTTTTCTTTCTTCATATTTTCAATGGGGTGCTGGGCTTGCTTGCTAATTTTGCAGAGCATGATGGAACGGTTGCCATTAATCATCGCAAGATTCACTCTCTGCAATCAATGGGTCTGGCAACCCCTGCTGTAGGCAGACTAAATAATATGTTATGTGAGCATCAGCAAACATATGCATTAACCCGTGGGGGTAGGAAAGATCTGTGTCCCCCAGATGTTTTTTGCAAACGTAGCAGCCAGCAAGTGATCATGTGTTATGTTTAGATGTTTTTCCCCACCATCGCTGAGCTATGAAGTGTTCCTTTAGTTTGTTTCTCTCCCCCAAAACTGCACCCCCCAAAATTTTTATCACCAGCCACCACTAGAAGTAGGCTTAGAAATGACAGGCCAGTGTGTGAATAGAGGGAGGCACTGGTTTCAAAATGCTGCCGTGACCCACGGCTGACAGTACGCTTACCACACATTTCCACATGGACTATTATTAGTCTTCAGTGTACGTTAGAGCTGCCTCTGCACACATTTTTAATAATGGAAAGTTCCATTATGAGAAAGTTAACTTAAAACTAATAACTAAAAATAAAATTCACTAGGGGGCGGCATGGTGGTGCAGTGGTTAGCACTGTCGCCTCACACCTCTGGGACCCGGGTTCGAATCCCCGCCTG
>JAODJX010000136.1:5470962-5485576 GCA_026776945.1 Isichthys henryi | reverse complement strand
CTCCCGTGCCTGTCTCCAACTCACCCTCCTCCAACACCGTAAAATTTATTATCATTATTTTAGCGCGAAGTCGAAATTAATAATACCTACGCAGAGAATTTAATGAACGCAAGTACTTTATGTTCACTTTTGTGAAAAAGCAAACACACAAATTCAGCAGATTTGTTGCTGTAATGTGGAATGTAATCACTGCCCTCGGGGCCCCTCCCAGCTTGAGGGCCCCAGGCTACTGCCTGCCCCGACGCTATGTCTCTGAACTCAGGGCGCATACTTGCCCTCGCACACAAATAATCATGTGCTATGGGTAATTCAGACACACCAATTAACCCGACTGTTGCTGACCTCCAGGAGGGAACACGCAAACTCCAACCCAACCCAACGCATCACCCCAGTGCATTGAATAGTACAGCATATGCAAGAAAATGTCAACAAACTACAGAAAAGACCAAAAGCTGCCAATCTGCTCCCAGGAAACTTGGTGTCATCCAGTTGACCCAGAAACCCCTTTGCATCCTAATAACAGACCTCAAATGACCGACAAATAACTGGAAAATAAAGTGGAAATAAAGACCGCTTGAAGATTAGGGTGAGTTACTGGAAAGCAACGATTCAATAGGACACCGGTGTCTTCATGTGGCGCCTGGAGAAAGAGGAACCAGTTTCAGAGAAGATAAGAGGCAGGAAACAACGTGCTGAAGAGTGTGAAAAAGCAAAGCAGGTGAAGCTCTGCTGAGAGATGACTCACCCACATCACCCGAATTTTAACCACTGTAAAAAAATGTGGCTCATTATGGTAGCAAAAAAAACCAAAAATGTTTCAGCAACACTGAGTTCTGAAATTTCATTTACATCACACACTCCAGTCTAAGCTGTGCAGGGTGGTGCATCTCTAGGAAGAGCAGCCCCACTCCAGTGATTATAAATCAGACAACGCCACTGGAGGCAAAGGCAGTGACAACTTCACAGCTTACAAGAACTATCAAAATCAAAACAACTGCAAAGAAAAAGGCTGGTGACAGCTTTCAATTAACTAATTGTCGTTTGCAAAGGCTTGCAGCACTGACTAAACCAATGTTTCTCAATCTGATCCACGGGGACCCAAAGTCGGTCCACGTTTTTGCTCCCTCTCAGCTCCCTGCCTGACAGACCACACTTTTGCTCCCTCTCAGCTACCTACCAGGTGCTGCGAGGGAGCAAAAACATGAATTGTCTGTAGGTCCCTGAGGACCAGATTGAGAAACACTGCATTAAATCATGCTGAATATAAATCTTATTTTTATTTCCCCCTATGATCCGGACCTGAAAATGCAACTGGAAAATGCAGAGATGGATGGATTTATAGATAATTTTGAGAATTTTCCCTCTAATGGTTCATTATAATTAATATTTCTTATTCAATGAGTATTTTAAAAAATATATTTCTAAGGAATGTTTATAAAATATTGATTTCTTGAGAGATCTGAGAATTTCTTAAGACTTTGATGATTCTTGAGTCAAAGTAATGCTTTTTAAAATACTTTTTAATATTTCTCTCAAAACATATTTTATTCCGGGTCTGAAGTCTGATTGCCAGACGATTTTAGTGTCGGGCAAAAATCCCAGAAGCAAATCAAACACTCAATGTTCGTTCTGTTCCGTTATTAATAACAAACTAAACTAAATTAGCTACACCTGCGTCTCAGAAAAGCCGAACCTCCTATGAACAATAATTCAGAAATTAAGATAATTTCATCACGGCATCTGCAACATCCAGATACAACATACAGTCATTGAGGTTTGAGCACTTGAATACGGATATTAGCAAGCACTAATGAAATTAATTAACCTTCAGAGCCCACGCTGCTTTTAACGATGGCTTTTCATTGAAGAGAGATTCAAACTGTCTCCTCAACACTGATCACGTCAGCAGGAGTCAATAATAATAATAATAATAATAATAATAATAATAATATCCCCCCCAACAGGACACAAAGGCGAACCTCATTAAATGTATTCAACTTGTGATTTTCCAACTACCCCTAAAGATGTCTGAATTTACTCTGTAGGCTTTATTTAGCTTACAGCGTTTCCGGAAATTTTTTTTTTCCACAATCAGCCCACAATCTCATTTTATATCGGTCTTAAAAAATCTGAAAATAATAATGTTGTTTATAGATCTACTAAGAAACCGAGTAAATAAATAAGGAAAACTTGTATCCATCAGTCTATGGCATTATAAAACCATGACACACATGGTTTACAGATGTTTGTTTTCTTTTTTTATTAGACATAACTAAGTCTGAACATGTCGCCACTGTCATCGCAATGAAACCGCAGCCCGATGTCCGTCTCCGCTTTTAATCAAAGCGGGAGAATCACAGTTTTTGGGAGGGTTTCGCTCATATCTGGACGGGACGGTACCGTAGGAGCACAAGCGCCGCGGTCTGTGACTTTAAAACTCCGGGGTAGTTTATCCGGGGTTATAGGAGATGAGTAACACGGGCTGGCGGCGACTCCCGAATCCCCCTCCACACTTACCCTGGTTCCTGAAAGAAAAGCTGACAGTCCGATGGTAAAAATGATCCAGATGCTCTTCATCATTCCGGTGGAGGAGCGTTGATGATCGCAGCTTTTCCGTTCTGTCACTCTCTCGCACTCTTTCCCCTCTTCTTTCACTTCTTCTACAGGATCTCAGACGCTCCCAGCGTTATGATGAAGCGCACTTATGTCATCCAGCACGCCGTTCCCTTGCCACACGGCGCCGCTTTCCCTTCTTCTGCGTTTTCCTCTTCTTTTTCTGTCTTTCTTTCTTTTGAGACGCACGGTGTTATTACTGTCCACCAGACGCAGCCATATCAGAGCAGCTTATAGCGCAGGGAGCCGCCGGCGGGCCGTATGTGACTGACAGGGACTCGGGCCATATGGAGGCACCGAGAAGAGTGACGAGCAAGAAAGGAAAGATGGCACGTGGACTGGGAGGAAAGAGTCTCTCTCTGAATCGGGATCGTTTGTTGAGCACGAGTAATTACTAGTAATTTATGTGCTTAAAAATACTTAATAAAAATATTTTTTCTCGCTAATATTCCGAAACGTTTATCAACACATAAGTAATATTAACACGCTTATGCGTCGGCTCCACATTATGCAAGATTGCAAACTCGTTTGCATCACATTCTTCCCAAATAAAGCACAACAGATTGTTGCTTCTAGACATAAACTTTCAGTTGCTGATATTAAATTTAGGAGAAATAATTGTGAAGTGACCCAGGATCTAGCAGTTAGAAAGACGAGAAATTCAGCAGTTTTTTTTCTTTAAACCAAAAGAAAACAAATGATAAAAGTAACGTGTGGCTCACAGACCCAGCAACGTGTACAACTGCTGAAAAAACATCAAAAAAGGTCTTCATACTTTCATGTTAAAACACTGCAAATGCAGAAAAATAGAGAAAAACATGGTACAGTCGCACTGTTGGGACTGAGAGGTGAGTGTGGAGCATGGAAGCAATTATTCATGTATATAGACAGAGCCCGGAGAATCAGTGCACGTGACCTGAGGGCTCTGAGCCATAAAGCTAAGGTGTGCCCCTTTATGTGGACGCAAATGTGGGCCATCCGGGTATTAAGGAGGATTGCGGCTTAGTGAGGTGCAGTGTTGAGGCATTGGGACATCCTAACTGGGATGTTTGTGTAAATGTGTCTATTCTGAAGACCCAGATTGAATTAACTGGGAAAGGTACATTAATTTCCCTAATTAATGACAAAAAAATTACAATGACAGTTTATGTGGGTGTATTGCATAACACACTGGACCTGACTGTAGAGAACATTTCACATCTATTGAAAAGGGCCCTGATTCCTGCATCTTCATCATGACCCCCCCCAGTAAGCCCCTTGTAGAAGACTGCCCCCCCGCTGTCCTGCACTGTGTCTGGTGGCTCAGACTACAAGCCTATTAGGTTGATAAAGTCTCCGTTACCAATGGCTCCTTCTAAACACGAAATCAACCTGACATTGTCTCCCAGTGTGACTCCTGTCAGTGATGTAATGAACATGCTACAATGGTCCAGACATCTTTCCAGACTGGTTTATAAGGACGCACCATTATTACTGGGCTGCAGAATGAGGCTCAGTGGGTTAGGTTGCTGTGCCTGTGTGAAGAAGGCTGTTGGCTCAGATCTCATGGTCGGCAGGGTAATTTCACCAGTGGGTCCCTGAGGACGGTCCTGAACCCCAAATGGTCACAGGGTCCGTCTGTCTGACCTGGACTTTTCCCAAAAGATTTTGATGGTTTGGATAAAAGCGTAAAAATTATACAATTTCATTATTTTTAGATGTTATATGAGGATACACAAAATTAAAGATCTTCAGCATACTCTGCCCTGCCACATTTCCCCATCCCCTTCTCTTTTTCCATCCCCTTCTCTGTTCCCATCCCTTCTTCTTCCTCATCCATTCTTCTCTTCCCACTCCCCATTCCCCATCCACTCTTCTTGCCCATCCCCTCTTCTCTTCTTCATCCCTTCTTCTTCCCCACCCCTCTTTTCTCCCCATCCACTCTTCTTCCCATCACCACTTCTCTTCCTTATCTCTTCTTCTTCTCCATCCTTGCTTCTTTCCCTCATCCCATCTTCTGTTCCCCTTTGTGTCCCCAATTTTCCACCCCCTCCTCTCTTCCCCATCCCCTCCTCTCTTCCCATCCCTTCTTCCTGTCCCCATCCCCTCCTCTCTTCTCTTCTCCATCCCTTCTTTCCTGTCCCCATCCCCTCTCTTCCATCCCTTCTTCCTGTCCCCATCCCCTCATACCTTCCCCACCCCCTTCTCTCTTCTCCATCCCTTCTTCCTGTTCCCACCCCCTCCTCTCTTCTCCATCCCTTCTTTCCTGTCCCCATCCCCTCCTCTCTTCCCATCTCTTCTTCCTGTCCCCATCCCCTCCTCTCTTCCCATCCCTTCTTCCTGTCCCCATCCCCTCCATCAGCCCACCTCCTACATCAACACACGGCCGCTGAGGACTTCTCCTCTCCGAATCACCCCACGCTTCCATTCCTGTGGGTGATTCTGCAGCATGGCCTCAGGCACACATGACGCCACATAATTATTTAGGATGAGTTAGGGCCTATTTTTGAAATGGCCTATTTTTCCATTTCTAATTGGAAACACAAGTCCTGGGCTGAAGACCTGGTGCAGAGCTTGTGTGGCGTAATGCTCATTTGGGGAAGCTTTCATACACTCTTGTTCCCAAAGCAGCTGTGTTCTTCTGAACTGCATATAAGTCCATCTCTCAGTTTGACCGAAGTGTCACTTAGATACGTTAGCTGCAGACTAAAATTCTAACACTACTGTACAATCTACCTTAATGCTAGAGGCCAAACCCAGAGATCTGACTAAGAGCTCTATGAGATTTGTTGGCACTTACAACTGGGGCAATAATTTATTTTAAGACTGCACTGCACTTAAAAATCTAAATTCATTAGAACACTCTATATTATGGAAGAACTTACTTTCCATATATGCATACATTCTTCTACTTCTTCAACTTGTAATTTAAATAACAAAATCAGTCCCTGCACATTATTATGTTCATATAACTTGATGTCTGCAGATTGTTTAGTCACAATGCTGTTCAAAGTGCTCCAAACTCTTTCTATAGTACCCAGCCAGGGCCCCGACCTCGTTATCTGACGATGGTTAATGGAAACGGTTTTGATCAGATGATTAAAATGGAACTTAATCGGTTACCGTGACAATGGCGCCCCCGTGCGTTTACTGTTTTCACTAATTGATATTTTCTTCTGTATGAGCAGTAGGAATCCATGTTCAAGGCTAGAAAAAAGGTCTTATAATTGAACGATTTCGTTGTTTTGTTGATTTTCATGTAACCTGTGGGTCATATCCTTTAAAAAACAATTAACAATGGCAACTTAACCGGTTCACATTACAGAGATTGTAATACAATACTACCCCCCCCCCAACCCCCCCAGCAGAAACATTAGAAAGGTACTAGAGAGGAAACACGCGTTATATATATGTCTCCAGTGACAGTGGAGAAGTGTTAACCCCCCCCCTTCAGCCTGACTCCACAGGGACCCCACAGGATTAGGCACCCCGCCTCCCTCGGGGCGCTTCTTCCCACCTGGCGCCTGACTAGGACACACACTGCCTCCTGCTGGTTAGTAATGCATCTCGCACCAAAGTCGATCTCCTACCTCACTCTGCTTCTGATGAGCCTTATTCTGCCATGATATACATAAAGGCACATAACAGAACACATAACGTCCTACATGCAAATTAAAATGTTACGGTCCGCATACAGACCGCATTCTGGCAGGTGAGCAGCCCTGGTCTAGATCGAGGATTAGAAAAGCAGCGCTCAGATGTGCAAGTCACCCATAATAAAAGCACAGCGTCCGCATAACGGAGGAGAGGAGGAGTCAGCATGACAACGCTGAAATACGTCAGCTGCGCAGTTTCAGATGTGTGCAGTTAGGAGCGAAATAAAAACCTGGTTGATGGTGAAGGTTAGAATGTTAGGCTGACACAGTTTTGGATTGAGATTATCCCGCAGCATCCGTCGGTCCGATGCTCTGACAGCACATGCGGATGCTGCTGTCGGGTGCAAACAGCTTGCTGGCTCGACGTGGCTGCTGCTCTTCGTCACCTGCGGAACCATAGAGCTTTTTTGAGCAGGCAGGAGTTTTTCTTTTCCAGAGAAACCCGGTCATGCTGCCTGCCTGCCGCTTTGCATCCCCAGGCGGGACGTCTCTCCGCTCCCTGCTCGCTGGGCTTTTTGCCATCTATGTTGTGCATGCATCCTGGTTCATGTACAGCTTTATTTACATCAAACCATGCGAGATCTCCAAAAGCAACCTCTGCATCCCGTCGTACTTGGCAGAGAAACCTCGGCTCCAGGTCTGTACAGAAGACATGCCCGAAATCTAATATACGTTTTGATGCAATTGGATTCATTGCCGAAATGCTGTTAATTCCGTCTTTTTCGTTATTAAAATAGCTCAGCATTTACACGTCTCTGCACCCAGATGCGGGTGATGAACAAACGCTCCTTCTGAAGGTCGATGACTTTAACATACGCTCCAAGTTTGAAAGGTGTGCGCTAGTTCCCCGTTTAATATAGTTAAAAAATAATCTGCTATGATTAAAGGTTTGTTTTTCATCAAACATGTCTATTGGTGGAAGACAAGTGAACGTTTCGCTGCCGGGGAAAGGCCTGATGGACGGCACGCTGTACGCCCTCGTGTTCCTGCACCGGGCTGGAGTGCCCATTTCGCAGGACCCCATGGAAGTGCACCATGCTGTCCAGCTCACAAACCACATGCTGGGTAAACCTGCTAGCCAGGTAAGACGGCCTAGTCTCTAGAGGCAGAAGGGTCCCAATGTCCTGATCGGTTATTAATGCTGTGATTATGATGAAATGTCAATGATCACGAAAACGTCAGTGAGATACAGCAACGTGATGTTTCAGTCACAAGCTGGCGAGTCTGACGCAGCCCAGTCTGTCTCCCTCTGGCGGCCGCGGCTTGTATTGCGCGTCATGTCAGAGGACATCCCCTTGGACGCAGCGGCTCCTCCCACCGACCTGCGGCGCTACTTAAGGACGTAAGTCTCCCTGGGGACGTTCGCTGACGGGGATGGTGGCTTTCTGTGACGTCAGTAGGGACCAGGAGGCTTTGGAGAAGCACACCTCACACAGAGAGGAATACGTACTGATGAGTTGTGTCTCGTACTCCATCAGGTACCAGAGCGGCAAAAAGATGCTGTACCTCCCTCTGCTATTCGTAAATGAACTGGCCAACAGGGTGCAGGACATGATGGTATGTAAAACACCTGAGTGAGAGAAAGCAAATATAATCGCAGAATACATCACTGAGTGGTTTGCGAACTGGCAACGTGACAAGAAAGTGCGTCTGGAGAAAAACCAGGCCCTTCTGTTCCAGGAAATAAAGAGCATCACCCTGGAAGTCCCCCTCAGCATCTCCTATGAGGACATTTCCCTGTGGAAACTTCGACTCTGGATCCGTATTCAGGATGCCGTTAACACTCTGAGGCAGTTCGGTGAGGGACTCATCCAGGTCAAGCAGCTGCCAGTCGCCCCGAGGTCGGACGACGTTTGAGGCCCGATTCTGGGAAAATACGGTCATCGCTAATTTAGCAGAGGCCAAAGGTGTTTTTTAACGAAGAATGTGTTCAAACCAGCGCCTGCGATGAAAGATGCTTGGTAAAATGGCTGTCGGTTGCAGTTTCTGTCTTTCTTGCCGCCTATTGTTTAGGTTTCTCTGAGAGAGACTTGGACGAGATTAAAAACATATTTGTGGAGCCAAACCTGTCCTATCTGGCATTGGCTGGCCTCGTGACTTCTGTCCATGTGAGTCTGTCCTCTTTTATGCATTTCATTGTATAATCCCATCACACTGTCACAGACGCTAAGAGATCAGCATTCAGGACTTAGAGAGTTGGATGATTTGTGTGTTTCAGTTCCTCTCTGACATCTTGGCTTTAAAAAACAACATTGGCTTGTGGAAGAAGGAGAGGAACAGGGCAGGTGTGTCCAACCCAGCAGGTAACCGAGGTTCCCAATCTGTTGAGACTGCAATTCTCAGACTGGCCAGCAGGTGGAGCATTGCCTCTCTTGTCCCTTCCAGCTCTGCGTGAGTGCTGCTGCGGGTTCGTGGTCCTGCTCTCCATGCTTGATGATAGACAGACCAGCCCACTCGTGCTCCTTCCCGCTGCGGCCAGCTTTGCCATTGAAGTATCTGGCCGGTCCCTCTGTCCCTGTACCCTGTTTACAGAGAAACACAATGTGATAGACCAGGGCCTCAGTCATTGTTTAAGCATTGCCAGAGCCAATGGTGGGGCTGGATTGGTACCACCCCCAAATGGGATAGTGCCCCCTGGGTGCTCCCATTTTCATTGGCTCTCGGTCATGTCAATCATAAGCCACATTTTACCCAAATACACATTTGAGATACAGCTATAATTTTAGCAGTTCCCAGAACTGCATGAATATACATGAATCATAGGCATAATTACGGTGTTATTTAAGAAAGTATGGTGTTTTTATTTCGTGCACTAGAAAGAACTTGGTGGCGACCTTCATTTCTCATCTTTAGATGCACCCCCATATTTCAGTGGAAATTCAGGAAACTCTAATGAAATGAGAGGAATGATTCATTAAAATGCACGCAGCCTTTGCCTGGGAGATCCGTCGCCTGAACTGTTCATGTCCTGTTTATTCTTGTGGCCGCTTTTGTGTCTGGAAGATCTGGAAGGTCTTAGGTGTCTGGTTTTGGTCAAGGAGAAGGCGACCTGCGTCTCGAGTAAGTAAATGTTTCATCACCCTGCTCGTGTTATTCCACTTCCTGACAGTCAGGCCCCTGTAGCCTTTCATGGGTTTATTTTGAAAAATGATTAACTGGGCAAGCAGTGAATCATGATATCATACGTTAAATGGGTGGGTAATGCAGGTGGGGGTGGCACAGTTACCATAGTGATTAGTCCAGACCTGGGGGGGGGGTCACATCTGGCTCGCTGTTTGTCACCCTGCGTGGTGGATGTTTCATTGGTGACTCTGTTTAAATGTGTTTGTGGGTAGGTGGCCCTTTTGAGGAGGTGCATCCTGCCTTATGTCCCAGGTTTCTGCAATAGGCACAGACTGGGTGCCGTAAAACGGGGGAAAGTTAGAGCGATTCCAAGGGCCCCCGAGTGACTGCATCCCTAGAAAATCTGGAATGTAACCCAACTGATCTGGGTTGAGGGCCCAAAATCTTTAGTGGCACCACAGTAGAGCAGACACTGGATATGCAGAACTCCTTTTAAGCTGACGAATGGGCAAATGCGTTCATGCAAATTATTCAATCATTAGTTTTGGACATACAGTGTTAAGGATAGGCGTATCTACATCCATTAAGAATGCTTGAGCAAAAAAGCCCTCCCCCCCACCCCCGCAGCACAGAAAACAGGACGCGTCGGACACGAGGAACAGCGAGCAAGATCCTCAGGTGAGAAACACTGATGAGAATGAGATTTGTTTCCTACTGTCTGCAGCTGCCCAGAATGCAAGATGTGAAGGTGCTGGAAAACCGAGTGTTTCTGCTTCCCTCCCCAGGCAATGAAGGGGCTGTCATACATGCTGTACCTGCTGTGCTTCGGGGCGTCTCTTTACCCTTTGCTATGCATGAAAATCAGAAGGTAAGGCAATGCTCAGCGACTTGCAGCTCACTCAGCTTATTCTAGGGCTGCATGATGTCATATGGTCATCGTATGGGCAATAATCACCGGGCTTCAGATGACGGGTGTAAACATTTGTCTACGGACGTTTACTTACACCCACAATTTGGTAAGCAGATTAGTTATACAGCAAAAATATTAATGAGGAATATTGTGATGCCCAAAAGTTAGCAGTCTGTAAAAATTCTGTATGTGATATCATGAAGCGGATATCGTCTTATCCTCAAATCCAAAGTAACAATTTCCCCGCTTCTCCCGTTAAACAGTCTGTACTCATGGCTGATAAACAGCCTAGCCAACGGTAAGCCTGTCTTTCATCCTTTTATACGAAATCAGAGATTTGGGAAGATGCAGAGCGTTGGGGGGGGGGGTCCGGTCATCTTACTGACGTTACAGTCCCGACCCACGATGAAGTTATATCTGTTTTTGACAGGAATTTATACTGCCGGTTTTCTCTCCATGCTTCCCCAACTCGTCGTTAATTACGAGGTTCGTAGCGGCGAATTTCCTCCAGTTTTTGCTGTTATAGGTGCTGTGGCATCCAATTAACTGGCATCTCCTACACTCTCGTTTCTGTAGCTGAAATCAGTCGCTCACGTATCCCAGAAGGCACTTCTGCGTAACGTGAGTATTCACCATTCACCTCCTCTTTATTCCGTCATCGTGTTCTGGATTTAAATTACCTATATATAATTAAGTAAATTATATCACTTAAGTTACTTTATATTTAACAGCAGACTGAAAGTTATTTTAGCCATAACAGACAAACTGCTGGATTGTTTTAAGGTTTGGGTTCTTAGGCACTTGACCTCACAGGTTGGTGGACTCATCAATCTTCATGCTCCTTTTTCAGGTGTTCAGAAGCTCCATTAATGGCGCGTTTGCCATCATCATCTCCATGCCGACCGGCCACCGGATCGCCTGCTTCAGAGACAGCGCAGTGCTTCTGATCTACCTCTGCCAAAGATGGTGAGTCTTCACCTTCTGCGATGCCTGCGACTGCAAGAACTCAGTGAACGTTATTTGGTTACAGGACCACAGGTCTAATTTCGCTACCGGTACAGAGCTTAACAATAAAGGTTTTTTTTTCATAATGCAGATAAACTGTCCTTTTTCCTGGCAGGATTTACCCAGCTGACAGGACCAGACGTGGCGCATTTAGAGGGCTGCTCTTTGAAAGACCTGAACCCAAACTCCACCGAGACTAACATGGCACCAGGGACCAGCTTTAGCACCTGGCAGGGGAGGGGCCACTTTCACGGGTGTCACTGGTGTGCAAAATAAAATGAAGCCTTTTAAATGCCTCTCGTGCTTCACCTCGGGCTGCTTTTCTACATGATAGGACCAGGAACACCGTATATACTGTACATAGATGTTTGGGTGAGGTTTCAGTGCAGGAGGGAGTGAAAGTCAGCCTGAGAAGAGATGGAAAAGCAGGGGAAAGGGCGTGGAAGAAGAGCAAACGCGTGAGGAGCGAGCCGGCCTTGCAGAAATGCCACGTCAAAAGCAGGCGTCACCTTGAAAAGGCCAGGAGAGCGATGGTGCGCTACAGCTGTTTGTTTCTACTGGCCTGTCGTGCGGAACATTTGAAGGCCAGCAAAGGACCCCGCTTCTGAGGACCCCCCTGGTGTTGAAGTTTCATCGAATCCACGTGTCATAACCACCATGTGAATCCTGCAGGGTCTGCAGGGTCTGAGACCTTCATGAAGATTAGTTAACTGTCTTTAGTGATGCTACTTTGTTACAAAGACTGGTATCATCACCTTAAAAAGGACAATTGACCATTTCTGCATTTAGTTAATTTATTCATTTTGAATTCCATCAATGTCCCCCTATATGATAGAGGTGGAAACACATTAAAACAAAATATATCTATTACGAACCCTCCACACAACGGCAAGAGTAGCACATTAAATGTGACCGACACAAAAGGAACCATAGTTTAGCATTAAGAACTGTGAACTTTTGGGTTTCCCAGCTTGGAGGTGTTTTCTTCCCCAGCCGTACTGGAGCATCTTCGCTGTGTCTGCTGAACCCCTTACTTTTATCTGAATAAAATCTCCAGATACAAAAAAAGTACATTGAATCGCCACTGGAAACTCTGGGCGTGTCTTTCGCAGACCCTGGGAGGGCGTGTTGAAAGATCCTTGGTGGGAGTCTTAGCAGAAGATCTGCATTCCCATTGGCTGAGCCCTGGCTGTAGGAGTTGCCCTTCCTGCCAAGCTGGTACATGATAAACGTTCCATTGCAGTTCAGCCCGATTGGTCATCTCCATCTGACTCCGCCTCTTACGCCGGGGCTACTGAGGCCGTGGCGCCATCTTCAGGCGCACTTGGTCAATGACGTCCAGCAGGTTCTTGGCGTCCACAGCGAGTGCGTGGGCGGCCGTCAGCATCTGCTTCTTGTAGTCCTGCTGCAGGCTGGTCATGACGTACTGCTGTGCCAGCTTCATCTTGCTGATGAGGTCGGCCAGGTCTGAGTTCAGCAGCTTCTGGGCCATCTCCACCTGCGGGGGTAAAATGAGATTGTGGGAGTTTTACTTACACAAAAATGTTCTGAGGGCAGAAGGAAAAATGACTAGTTCAGAGAGACAACCAATCCGATTGTAAAGGAGGTGGGTCCAAGCAACTAGAGGAGGCATGACCAACCAATCAGATTTTCTTGTCCAACCTCCTGTAATTGCTTGAACCCAGTTTCTCTGCAATCTGATTGGTTATCGCTCTGAACCAATCATTTTTCCTTCTCCCCTCAGAACATTTTTGTGTAACTTCCATGAGTATAAAGTGACCTCATTATAGCTTTTTATCCTGTATCTTCAACAGTACTGAAGATTTACACAAAGGTGCCTGCTTTACCTCTCTGTGTGACCCCGAAGGTAGACTAGGTATCGTTTCATCGACGGCAGCCAACAGCATCCTCAGTGCCAGGCCCACATCCTGAAAGTGTGATACTGTAAGATGCACATCTTCCCCCGGTGGATGCAGAAGGGCATGGCAGTCCCTCAGTGCCCAGACCGAGCCCCCCTCACCTTCACCATGGGCACGTACTCCTCTGGGGGTGCCGGCTGTATTTTGCTGGACATCTCGATGACTGCTTTGACCAGTCCCATCACATTCTCATACACTTTGTCGTTGGAGCGATCCAAATTGGCTGTGGGAGGGGGGTTGATCTCCTGGGGCTGAATCTAGACAAATCACAGGAGGGAGACTTTGTATGAGGGGACCATAATTACTTCCTCAACCAGGACTAATTATAGTCAACTAAAATTGATTAAAGACTGTATTTCTTGCATACCACAAAAAGGACAGACACGATACATGTCAAACTTAAATTATACAAGCAAACTTTTGGGACATTCCAATGCCTGAAAGATTTACTGCCACCATTATAAATGTTGCACACAGGAAGTTATACAAAGTCTTCGTAAACATGTATTCTACAGCACCAATTGTCTTGTTTTCACCAGGATGGTGGATAATGACTCAAACTCTTTTTCAAAATGTTTACGTTTCTTCATACTTCCAACTGAACACAGATACATAAAAAGTATGTGAATATATAGAAACCTAAACAGATCATTAAACAAAACTACAGCCAGACCACAGACAACACAGAGCGGAGGAATTAGCCTCCCCAGCCTGACACTCGGCTCCCACACTCAGTTTCCTCAGGAACTGTACAGTATGTATACTAGAGTTGGAAAGTTCAGGTCCAAAAAGTACAAATCCAGTCCAGGAATTTGTATCAACCAACCAGTTGAGTGCTCTATGATTGTGACTGTTCATACTCAACTGGTTGGTTGAAACAAAACCTTGGTCCGGATTTGTACTTTCTGAACTTGAACTTTCAGACTCTGATGTTTATGCCACCTGGCATACGTGAGGTGGCACTACTCAAGTTTTTCAAATGAAATTTATTTTTTTTAAAAAACCTTCTGAGATACTTTTATAGAAGTATTGATGTGAGTGAATAATAATTATGACGAACAACGAGAAAACTGATTTGTAGACAACTGTGCTCCACCATCCTCACCTTCTGCTGGTTTTAATATTTGTCTTGGTTTTAAGAAATAAAAATGAATATACGTCATAGCGAAAAATGCCAATTATGGTCACAAATGGCAGATTATTACTATTATTATTGGGTTTCAAAAAAGTACTTTGGGGCCATACTTTTAGTACGTACGCACGGGGGGGTCTAAAAATTTGACCGAATTTTGTGTACGTGTCCGTATGCTGGGGGGGGGGGGGTGAATCAATTTCAGAAATTTATTTGAAAGTGATTTTATTACAGTAAATATCATGACATTATTCTTTTGTTATTCCTAAAGTTAACAGGAACGTTTGTAGCTCCAAAAAGCAGTGCACAAGTCGACTGACGATCGCCCATGCGTACG
>JAODJX010000136.1:5350370-5369975 GCA_026776945.1 Isichthys henryi | reverse complement strand
CTGGAGTCACCCTCCTACCCTTGCCCCCCCACCCACCCCCCACAGAGACATTTACATAATCGGTCTTGATGAGCACCTGTTTGGTGACTTTCACAGTCTCCCTGTCGCTTTCTCCCGGACTTCTCACTGCATGCGCCGCTTCCGCGTGGCTGCAGGGGGAGAGGCAGCCCTCTGACACACAGGCCACAAGAGCATGGGGACAAACAGCGAGAAGCTGTGAGAGTTGTCCCCCCCCCGAATGACAGCACAGGAGCATCCAGGATGTTCGGGAGATGCTACATGTGGTGGGTGAGGCTTCCTGGCAGATGCCACAGCCCAGCCTCATGCCAGTGACACGCAGATGGCCTGACACTCACTCACATCACTGACAATGTCACCAGCATCACTCCAGCTGTGTCACCGGGGGGAAGATGAAGGAACAGGAAATTGAGGAAAAATATTATGGCTGATCCCACTTCCCTGATTCTCACATTTCCTTTCATCTAAATTTTGGACGCCTGTATCTTCAAGCTGAAATTAAGAACTTTTATCAGTTGGAATGTTGCGTATGAACTTTTCACCCCATAAACAACACCCGAAACTGTGGACGACAGTGAAACCCTACACAGACACAAGCTCGCTAACAAAGCACACTCTCCACCAGCAGAGAGATCTGTAACGCTGATGTTACACTGGCATTAAACTCGCGCCAGAATTATAAATACACACCCCTCTCCTGCAAGAGATGAGCGCATCACATACAGCTGTGTGCAGCACAGGGACAAGGACGCATGCTGGTGACCTGAAGTACCAGCAGATGGCCTTGTGGTGGCGTCCTTGAGCAACCTGCAGCTCTCTGGTAAAAGATGCAAATGTGCGAACAGGTGATTCAGAAAACATTAGCTAAGCCACAAAATCACGGGCTGAGACAGGCTGTCATGCACTTACAAGAACATTTCAAGATCTGTGAAGCTCCTTTGTAACTGATTACAAGGAAATATTAAATGTATCTGTATAAGACCATATATGGGAGACATAATTATAGACAAACATCCTAGTTTGTATACTGCTGCAGTAAAATAATTGAACATGACAAATACACTGTAATGGACAGAATTTTTACAAAGGAATGAAAATCATCAGCTTTTACTGCCTCATGACAAAGGCTACAGAGTATCTAATTCAGATGTTGGATATAAATCCACTAAAAGGATTTAACATTCTAAATGTTTCAATGTAACTTTTTTTTCTCTGTATGAATTGCTCAGTAGTTGGATTAAAAAATGATCTATATACACGCTGTCAAGCAATACAAAAGGCAACACAGATTAATTTTATAATACATGGCTTTAAAAAACTATTTGGATTAATGAGGCATCAAAATATAAGCCTCCCATGAAGTTTACATCGTGCGAAAAAAAAATTATCCAGAAGTCAAACATTAAATAGTTCAGACAAACAGCTCCAGTTAAAAACTCCAGTCGTATAAGCAGTGTTGAATTAATATGAATTCAGTAAAAGCAAATGTAAATAACTCACTGTCCCTAGCAGTGTGATGTTCAGTGTGGCTGTGTAAAGAAGAACAGCTTTATAAGCCTAGCAGAGCTGTGCAGGCAGGGGCCTCTGTAAGATGATGCAGGAAAACTTGTTGACAAAAAAATAGGGACAGAATGAAAAGAAAAACCTCATCATCACACCCTGAGCGTTCTTCTAATGTTATTCACTCCGTCGTCTGAAGGCTTTGTAATCTGGCAGTACAATTGTATCGATCGCCATCTGATTAATTGCCTCATTGATTCGCATGCAGTCTGAGCAATGTCTTGATCTACGTCAGTGACTCCAACTTAATAAGGCCCGTAATTAGTCATCAGCACCAGGAGCCAACAGGGAAGTCACCTTAGCGCTGGCTCAAGTAGCCTGCTTAGTCCTGCCTGGTCCTGTTTGGTCCTGCCTAGTCCTGCTTGGACCCACCTGGTCCTCTTTGGTCCTGCCTGGTCCTGCCTAGTCCTGCTTGGACCCACCTAGTCCTCTTTGGTCCTGCCTGGTCCTGTTTGGTCCTGCCTAGTCCTGCTTAGACCCACCTGGTCCTCTTTGGTCCTGCCTGGTTCCGTTTGGTCCTGCCTGGTCATGCTTCGTCTTGCCTAGTCCTGCTTGATGTTGCCTGGTTGGTCAAATTTGGTCCTGCCAGGTCTCATCTGGTTCTGCTCAGTTCCGTTGGTCCTGTTTAGTCCAGTCTCGTCCTGCTTGGTCTTGCCTAGGGGTCCATTCGAATTTTTCCCGTTCCATCAGTATATTGGCCTGTAAGTGCCCTGCCTCACTGTCACTCCCCCACCCCCACCAGGGTGACAAGCTCTTCTTCCAGCATCCTTGACCAACACTGTTTCCGAGATTCACTGTAGTCAGCTAACTTTGGTGGTGCTTAATGCCCCAGTAGCAATAGCCACCCTAGCCATGACCTGCCCCGGCAGGGGCAGATGACATGTGTAAACATAAATATGACAATAAATACTCACCCTAAGGACTTACGTCTTTAATCAAGCCAAGACTGTTGTCTGCTGGTTGCTTACAATATTCGGTAATGCTTTGCATTAACGGCACCTAAATAATGCATTCATAATGCATCTGTAAAATATTCAGTGCAGCTTCATAATGCATTCATAAGCAGCATGCAAGTATACCTTAACATCCTAACATACTTTAACAGCTTAATATGCATTAATAGCAAGCATTACAATATTATATGTTTGTTATTTTGTGATGCATTATGAAGGTGCAGTTAACGTAAAGCGTTACACAACATTTATATACACTACATATTTTATAGCTTGCAAATCTTTTCAGGTGATTCCTTATATATCTGCATCTAATGAATTTGTAACCATTTCCCAAAGTTATGCTCATTTCTACTGGAGAAAAGGAACTTACGGAATTATTTATCCACTACTTTTTAAGGACAGTATTTTTTTTCCGTCTGAAATATCTCTCCCGAAACTGAACTGATGTCCTTAACGCCTTCCTCGAGTGTGTTATTAGCTATGAGAGCACGGAGAGCGTTATCCTGAGATAATGCTTGACGCAGAGACCTTCCGGAAGGCGGCGGTGGCGCGTCCCTACCGTATCTCTGCTGGCCAGTGTGCTCCGCTGAACGCCGTACGCCATGCTGCCGTAATCTCCCCTGACAGCTGCATTAATTCACCGCGGACTCACTGGAGGAAGAGCATCTGCTGGAGCCGGCGGCCGTTCGCAGCACAATGCCGGCGAGGACAGAGGCAGCGCTGGTGCCATGCGGGGGGGCAAGGCTAGGTCTCCCCCCTCCCCACCGCAGGCACGGAAATGCCAGCGGGCACCCAGCAAAGCCCCGGAATCAAAGTTTATAAAGTCCCACCCCACCACATTAGGCAAGGTGGGGAAGAAAGCAAGTTATCCATATAGAAGTCTGTTGAAATCCCATCGATCATGCATCTTCTACATTAGGTGGTGCAATAAGTTCTGTGGCCTACGTCAGGAAGCACAGAGAACAAGCCAGTGTGCGAGATGCCATTTTGCATTAAAACTGTCACATAAATTTAAAGTCAAATTTATTGCAGCCAAATAGTGGCTATTTAGCACCTGTTTATTGGCAATTTAACTTCTGTGAATAATGAAACCAGCATTTTCCAGCACATGGCAGGTCAATCCATTACCTGGCATCTTTTCCCATCATGTAGACGTCATTCACCCTGTCCCACTCACTGCAAGGGTTCATGGAAAGCTGAGGAAAAGGTACGGAGGCCATGAGTCACAGCAGAGGCGTAAGAGCATCATTTTTAAGACATATGACATATCTATGGGCAGTTGACCATGACTCGCAGGCCTCACAAACATTTCTGGAGTCTTTTATCACAACCTGAAGCACAGCCTGACCCGCTGACCTGTGAGGGCTACATTTTTCGGAAGAACATTTCCATCTAAATAGTACGACTCACTACACTGACGGAGAGTTAGAATAAAACATGGAGAAATGGCTTTCAGCCATAATACTTACCACAGCTGGCACCAACTCCCAAAAGGGCTGAAATCCACCCGACACGGACACATACAAATGTAGACTCAGAACTTTTTATTCATCCGTGCTTTTGATTAATTTAAGTACAGAATTTGTACTTTTTTTGTACTATATTTTTCATCTTTGATTATCTGTTATTGTGGTTATTTAAATTTATATTTAATAGCTTCCATCCATCCACCCACCCATCCATTTTCTCAACTAGGTCCTAGTCATAGGAACAGCAGTTTAAGCAGGAATGCCTAGACCTTCCTCTCCCCTGCCACCTCCTCCAAGGGAATCCCAAGACATTTCCAGACCAGTCAAGAGATATAATCTCTACAGTGTGTCTTTGGACTGTCCCAGGGCCTCCTCCCATTTGGCCATGCCCGAAACATCCCTGCAGGGAGACGTCCTAGATAGATGCCCAAACCACCTCAACTGGCTCCTTTTAATGTGGAGGAGCAGCATCTCTACTTTGAGCCCCTCCTGAATGTCTGAGCTCCTCATCCTGTCTCTAAGGCTGAAGCCAGATACTCTATGGAACAAGCTCATTACTGCCACTTGTATCAACAATCTCATTCTTTCAGTCACTACACAAAGCTCGTGACCATAGGTGAGGGTAACATCGTAGATCGACTGCTAAATCGAAAGCTTTGTCTTCTTGATCAGCTCTCTCGAGACAATGCCCACATAACTGCTGATGCTGCACCGATCTGCCTGTCAATCTTCTGACCCCTTCTTCCCTCACTTGTGAAGAAAACCCTTAGATATTCATCTCCAACCAAGAGGGGGAAATCCACCCTTTACCGGTTGAGAACCATGGCCTCAGACTTGGAGACGCTGATCCTGATCCTGGTCACTAGACACTTGCCTGCAGACTGCTTCAGTGCATGTTGAAGGTCACAGCTCAATGAAACCAACAGCACCACATCATTTGCAGAAACAAAGAGGCAAAGACTCTGTCCATTAAAGTTACGAACAGAATGAGTGACAAAAGGCAACCCTGGTGGAGTCCAACACCCACCAACAACGAGTCTGAGTTACTCCTAGCAATGTGAACCAAACTCTCGCTCTGGTTATACAGGACATAATGGCCTGTAATACTGGACCCTGTACCTCATCCCCACTCCCCATAGGACCCCCTCAGGGACACGGTCATATGCCTTTTCCAAATACACAAAACACATGTACACTGGGTGGGCAAACTCTCATAAAGCCTCCAGTATTCCTGTGCGAGTGAAGAGCTGGCATAGTGTTCCATAACCAGGACAGAATTCACATTGCTCCTTCTGGATCCAAGGTTTGACTGACATATGGAGCCTCCTCTCCAGTACCCCAGCATAGACCTTCCCATCGAGGCTGGGGAGTGTGATCCCCCTGAAGCTGGAACACATCCTCCGGTCCCCTTTCTTAAAGATTGAGACCACCATCCAAAGGCACTGTTCCCGACGTCCATGCAATGTTGAAGGAAGCCAAGACAGTCCAACAACACCCTGAGCCTTCAGAAACTCACTCCTGGTGTCTTGCCACTAAAGAGTTTCTTTACTACTTCAATGACCTCAATCCCAGTGATGAGTGAGTCCACCTTAGAGGCACCCAACTCTACTTCCACCAAGAATGGTGTGTCAGTGGAATTTAGGAGATCCTCAAATTATTCCAGCACAGCCCAGCTAAATCCCCAGTTGAGGTCAACAGCACTTCATCCCTGCTGTACACAGCATGGGCAAAGCTCTGCTTCCCCCTCCTGAGTCACCTGATGCTTTGCCAGAATCTCATCAATGACCGAAAGTCATTTTCTATGACCTCACCCAACTCCTCCCACACCTAAGTTCTTACTTCTGCAACTGCCAAAGCTGCATTTCAATTGGCCCGCTGGTACCTGCCAGCTGCCTCTGGAGTCTAACCAAGCTAACCAAGCTGGGAAGGCCTCCTGCCTGACAGCTCCCTTTACTACTGTTGTCTACCACTGGGACTTTGGGGTTGCCGTCACAACAGGCACCGACAGCCTTACGGCCAGAGCTCTGCACAGCTGCCTCAGCAATGGAGCCATGAAACACGGCCCGTTTGGGCTCAATGTCTCCCAAATCCCTCAGAAAGAGAAGTTCTGCCAGAGGTGCAAGTTGAACATCTCCCAGAGGCCCCTGCCAGACGCTCCCAGCAGACCTTCACTCTAAGTTTAGATCTACCTGGTCTCTCTGGCATTCTCCCCCACCATCTGAACCAACTCACCGCCAGATGGTGATCAGTTGACAGCTAAGCTCCTTTCTTAATCTGAGTGCTCAAGACATACGGTCACAGATCTGATGATATGACTACAAAATCGATTAACGATCTATGGCCTAGAGTGTTCTGGAGCCTAGTGCTCTTATAAACATCCTTGGTTCATCATGATGTTTGTTATGGACAAACTGTGGCTAGCAGAGCAGTCCAATAAAAGATCACTGCTTGGGTTTAAATTGGCAGGCCATTCCTCCTAAGTGCACCCTTACAGGTTTCACTGTCATTACCAATGTGAGCTTTAATGTCCCCCAGTAGAACAATGGAGTGCCTAGTGGGGACGCATTCCAGCCCCCCACTAAAGGGCTCCAAGAAGGCCGTATATGCTTAATGTTTAGTGCAAAGGAACAGACAACAGGCAGAACCCATCCCTCATTTTGAAGTTTGAGGGCAATAACCCTCTTGTTTACTCTTGTATACAGTCAAGCCCCTCTTAAATAGTTTGATAACAGAGCTGAAAATCAGTCCACCAGGAGCTCTGCATTTGCATTTGACTGCCACCCGATCCACAATGCACTAGACCCCTGGGCCCACATGAGGGCAGACCCATGTTATCCTTTGAGCTATCTCCAGCCGGGCCCCAAGGTAGTGACCCTGCCACCAGGCGCTCGGTACACCCCCACCCCAGGCCTCACTCCTGGACAGGCCCCCGCCTCCCCAATCTGGGCGAGGTCACATGGGCCTTAAACTTTTCCCACCATAGGGGTCTTCTGAATTTCACTCCTTCTGGAAGCTCACCTAAGACTAATTTGCCTTAGGAGACCCTATCAGGGGCACCTACGATCACAGAGGCACATCTTCACCTCCACCACGATCAGGTAGCCATTTGCCGAAGGGATTTAACAACTTGACTATGAATATATGATTTTTTTCTCCGTAAAGCACCTTGAATTGCATCTGTGTTACTGATGAACAACATCAATGTAACATTGCTTTAGGGATTTGCTTTTAACACTAAAACCTGCCTTATTTGTATTTAGCTCTGCAATATACGGAGACCCATCTTTACATGCCGATGCACATCAGCACGGATTAAGGGATTGGAATTACAGTTTATTACCGCTGTAAATTATTTGGCTGTAAGAACATTATCAAGTTCTGACAGCCTTGGCCAAGAGTATTAAGCACCTCCAGATTTCCCATTTGGCAGGTAATGAATTACTAATGGCATTTAATTTGATTTTAGCTAATTAGAAAAATTGAGGTTCCTAATGTATTTGGCAGAGATTATCTCAAAGAATATATCAAACAGACCATCCCCTAAACTAACATCAGTGTTTAATTAATTCACATTACTTACAGTTTTCACACTGTACAGTTTATCAGCTAACTGGAAAGATTAGTGCAAGGTTTTCTTGGATTTCAGGCTTGAGTGCAACATAAGGCTGTACGGTTTTTGTATGATTTGCACGCAAAACCATCCTAAATATAACAGTGACATCAAGAGGACTCCAGCGTGTTTAAATGTGGCACGCAAGTAGTGCTCTGTCTTTGTTATCATAATATATTACGCATATACAGTAACACATTTTACAGAGAATGGGTTTTCACTATATTGCACTTTTCAAAGTAAAGATGTGGCAATTAAGAGTGTTCTAGAAATATTGTCATTGTACACTTACACTGAGGGCAGATGGTGTTACTAATTAAAATTTTAAAGTTGCTGAAAGATATTACTAACTTTTATTTTCAGCCTGAAATTATCTTTTGAATTATCCATATACCGAAGAACGTAAAATAGCATATATTTGAGAAAAGACACATAATTGCAGCATATTGTATTGAGCAAGAGACATAATAGACTGAACTGTTAAGTCTTTTAGAACATGTGATAAAACCTGCTTTGCAGCCACTTACCAGTGTTTCCTAGCATTCAGTTAAAGATCAATGAATTATGAAACAGTAACACACATCGTCAAACAAGCCATACAGGGAAACAAAGTTGTTTTAGATAATTATTATTTGAATGAATGAGCTCGCTGTGGAGGTATACAACAATATCCCCCCTGCCAGAGCAGAGTGACTCCATCCATAGTCCCAGATGTCTTTGCGTCACCCGAGTGAATCACAGCTTTATAACATCTGAATATAAAGATCGATGCACCAACAAAGATAACTGCAGCGAGGTGATTTAGTTACACAACTGGCTAAATCTGATTTTTTAAAACTGCAAAGTAGCCTACAGCTATCAAGACGTGCATAACTTAACCCTCTCTGATTGGTTTACCTTCAAGACGCTGCTTGAATTAGCACTTCCCGTAATATTTCACTGCTATCAACATAAAAACTCTTCTGAATCGAAACAATAAATATTAATATAAAATGTAAAACAATTTCCTAGTAAAGTAATAATGTAACACTCTCCCATAGTATGTCATAATATTACACTGGAAGATACGCAGGTCTTCTTTCAACATAATAACTCATCTTCAAAAATAATTACTGCTTAAACAAAACAAATAATATTCACCTTTTATATTGTCACCATCCACCAAAATCTTAAGTACCTTTCGGTTGAATTAACTGGCAATAAGACAGAAAGATAGGAAATGAGATCATCAGACATTTCACGGTAGGTAATGTTCAGAGGTGTCTCATATGTTATTTCTTAGCTGATCAGGAGGTTGCTTTATATATTCAAACAGCAGGTTATTTCAGATATTGCACCCTGCTACTTAAGGAACTAACATGTCCTGGTACAATAGCAGCTAGTTCACTCAGCTAACAAAGCAGCTATCACATCCAGTTAGTACAGCAGCTACCGCACAAATGGCTAGTACAACAGCTAGTGCACCCAATTAGCACAATGGCTAGTGCACCCAGCTAGTACAGCAGCTAGAAAAATCAGCTAGTACCGTAGCTAGAAAACACAGGTAGTACAGTAGCCAGATCACCCAGCTAACAAAGCAGCTATCACATCCGGTTAGTACTGCAGCTATCGCACGCATGGCTAGTACAACAGCTAGCGCGGCCAATTAGCATAATAGCTAATGCACCCAGCTAGCACAGCAGCTATCACATCCGGTTAGTACTGCAGCTATCGCACAGATGGCTAGTACAACAGCTAGCGCGGCCAATTAGCATAATAGCTAATGCACCCAGCTAGTACAGCAGCTAGCCCCTCCTGTATTTGAACTTGCTTTAACCACCATCGCATTTGGCTGTACGAAAGCAGATCTGCAAAGTGTGCCTCTCACACACGGACGTTTGGGCTGCGCGCCTGTCCGCTGAGGCGTGACCCCCTTCCACACCTCCTCTTCCCTCCGCTAAGCCCCTGGCGGAGCCTGGCCACCGTTGGCTTAGCGGCGGCAGAGGAGCATACGGGTAAGTGCTCCCTGAGGATCCGCGGCCTGTCATCAAACATCTTCTGTTTGTTAACCACCCCGCCGCATTGGGCCGCCTCCAACACGCTGTCCCAGGCTTCGTTTTTTTCCCCCTCACCTCTGACATCTTCAGCTGTCCCGGCCTGGGACTGGTGCCCTTCTTCTGTTAGTCTACCTCAGGCTCGCTGCCACAGAGGTGTAGCCCGCCAAGACTGGATGACATTCATGGATGACAAGAGATGAGCCATACAATCACTCAGCAATTAATATTTAATGGAATACAATTTTAAGTAGAAGGCAATAAAAATACGATGTGAAACAGCTACTGCAAAAGTGTCCCTTTATTTAACCCATCCTGGAACAAGTAAGACATTTTTCAATTCAGTAATGGTATAATACAGTTTTGACATAAAATTTTAGATACATTTTTATTATAATATGTTTTTATTAACTAGTTGACATGAAAAACTAATGCTAATGCAGAGATACACTGATAATTATTTTCATAATGGCATTATAATATCAAATATTGTAATATGAAAAGTTCATAGAGCAGGGCTGCATATTTACAGGATTTTAACAGGCACCGTAGTGGTTACCTGTTGGGAAAACATGACTTTATATGCAACTAGGCCAAACGAATCAGTGTCACGCCTCCCAAAGACAAACGGCTTGACGTGGCTGTGTGCACAGCACGAGGACCCCTGTTGGCCTCCTGCGTCTGCTTGCTCACAAAGGCGGGCGCGAGCCGAACTTTTCAGAGCTGAAGCTAATTAAAGGACTTGTCTTTTCATCACAGAGAAAAGCAGCAGGAGCATTGGGGCATGGGGGGGGGGAAGGGAGGGCAAACACTGAAGGAAACTACCCTGATGGAGGTGGCTGCTTTGTGCTTCATCCGCGGCATACATAATTTCTCCCGGCGTTCCGACTTCTAGGACACTCTGGCAACCGAGGGGAGTCAGCAGATGGATGCGGACGCTGCTTCGGTGGCTGCCTGCCAGATCCCAAAGGTTTCGCCGCAAACTTGCCTTAAAGGCCCGACGTCTTCGCGATGTGCTTCCCTCACTGGTTCCGGGCTCAGTCACGCTCCATTGCCGGCACACGGCCCGCTATCCGGGTCACGTGGACGGCACACAAACGCTGCTGGACCGCGGCTCAGGAATGTTTAAGATTCGTTTTACATAAAAACAGCTGCTCTTGGCTAAATCCTTACGGGAAGACTGGCAGCGCCAAGCCCCGCCCACCCCACCTTCCCTCCACGTCCGCAACATCAAACGTTACACCCGTGTCTTTGGCTGGAAGAAGATAACAGCTAAACTGTTTAAGCGCAGTTTGTGCACATTTGTGTGTCAAAATGACGAACCTTAAGACACTTTGCAAATGACAAAATCGTAGTCTTACTTTTGTTAATATTTGCATTATTATAAATTTTAGCATTTTCGTAGAGGACCTGTATAAAGCCGACCTCTTGGTTTTTTTGGTTGAACGCCATATTTTGAGCAGTGAAATGTCACGCTCTGCTGTTACGATTTTGTTTGTTCGCTCAGTCTGCTCATTTTCTCCCCCTGGCTCAGGATGGAGGCACTGGGGGAGCGGGGGAGCAAACTGGCCTGGACTCCCTCCCTTTCCCTCCGTTCTCCTGCCTTCCCAGAGGACTGCGGTCCCAGTGCAGAGTCATGGGGCGCCCTGGCAGCAGGCAGCAGGGCTCAGGGATGCCAAGCTGGCCCAGCCGACTGTCAGATGCGTCCCTGCTGGCTCGGCGTCAGTGCCGCTCTGAGTCACCGGGCCGCCGCCCGGCCTCCACGCCACCTCCCTCACGCCCAAACTCATTAACACACCATTTTAATTGGGGTTCTTCTTCAGGATGCTTTAGAAGTTAGACACACTCATAAACCATAGCTGCTGTAGTACCAGGGTGAGGTATCTGCTGTACATAAGAAGTTAAACCATATTCTTTGCTTTAAGGTTTATTTTCTCTGTTGTTTTTCCTTCCATTTTCCTGCGTGATGGTTTCTCGTTGCCAGGTTTGAACCAGGTGCCAGGACGTGCTCTCCATCCTTCTCCACTGGCATCTCGACCGGTGCGTCTGGCATTGTTTTCTGAGTGCCACTCGCCGAGCTAAACAGCGATGCATGGAAATGAAGGCAGGGCGAGCATATCCTGCTAATTATAACTGGGACACAGACAGGAAGCAGCAGGGCACGTCTGTACGCTGCGACCGAGGGAGACGCACGTCAACAACAAACACGAGGACGTGACCGGCGTCTGAAAGCTCACATGGCACCGGCGGGCCGCCGTAAACAAACAGGGCGCCGAATAATAATAATAGCGATAATATCCTGGTGCGAGGCTGAGAGCTGCAGGTGTTTAATGCGTCCTTTGAAGTAAATAGGTTAGCGGGGGCTGTGTGCTCTGCTGCAGCGCATGTGCAGTAATGCAACAGCCGATGACACCACTGCTCATACCATGGTTGTTGTGGCAGGTCTCTGCTGACCTTCCCTGTCTTCTGATAAGGGTTGGAAAGTCTGTGTGTGTGTGTGTGTGTGTGTGTGTTTGGGGGGGGCATTCAATGCAGGAGCGTGATTTTACCCAAAAAATAGATGCTTTCGTATTACACCAGCAAGGAAGAGTTTCTGTACACTGTCAGATTATCCCACTGCATTTTTTTAAATTAAGAAGTGTATAACACTGCATTTTAACCACAGGTGTAAAACTGCCACAGAATTGTAACTTTGCAGCCTTTCTGCAGGGTGCAAATGCTTCCCTTTCCTCTAAAAATATCTGGAACACGTGACATTCCTGTTGGATGCTGCGGATCGCAGAGTGACCAGGCGATGATTGACAATGCACGGTAATCCCGCCCAGCATAGGGTGTAGGGGCCAACTTTTCACTGCCAGAACCTTTCATCAGTCTGTGTTAGGCAGCCCGGAACGGTCCGCCTGCATTTTTGCAGTCTCCCTGAGCGAAATTTCCAACAGTGCACTTGCCTTCCCCTTTAAAAGTTTTATTGCGTCGACCCCATGCCAGACCGTGTAAAACCCTCAGAGGGTAAACAGAGCCAACTTGAGATTGCGATCACTGCTGAGACTGTCCGTAGGCCGTGTTATGTTCAGCGGACCTGGGCATTATTGTTCTGCTGTCTGCCTATCTGTGTGTGTGGGTCTACATTATTTATGGACTATAAAGTAAAGCCGGTATAATATTCATAACCAGTAAGGTAAAAAGCTTCACGTGATCGATATTCTTCTCTATAACCTTCTGCCTTATTGTCCTCATACTCAGGTTAATCATTTCAAAGTGTCATGTCTGCAAGAATTCAACAGTGTAATTTCCATTGCATGTCTGAGTAACTGCAAATGTTTCAAGTAATTCATGGGTGTTGCACACCCTCAACAGAAAAGCCCAAGACAAGGTCCAAATCCTCCCGGAAACCCTGTATTGGATATGCCGTTGGGAGATGGATGGATGGATGGTCTGAGTCAACAGATGATGTGATCTAACAAATGTGGATGCATTTCAAAGACTAATCCGACTACATATATTTCTTATGTATTGAAGTACTAATGCAGATGAATAGAATATGATACTTCCTGTCTTCTCCATTTTTCACTCTATCCATCGCCTTTTAGTGGGTGTGACTGCATTCCAGCGGTCAGCCGCCATCACGGTATTAACTGTCAGTGTTTAGCACACAGCCCTGATGGGGCTAAGCCTCCATGCCTGTGATCAAAAGGTTGCCATTGGCAGCCTCGGCAGAATAGTCACATCTGTGGGCCTTTGAACAAGACCATTAACCCCCTGCTGTGAGTACTTTGGTACGGTGTGGCCGCCCCTGCAGGCCATGGTGGGCAGACCTGTGTGAGATATACGCTCCCATGTGGCCACCAGGGGGCTTGGACCTCGGCAGCTGCAATCCCCTCTGAAGAGCGAATGTCATCTCGCCCCGAATGACTAGGACTTCGAAAACTAAACTGATCACGTATATAAAATACGTACTGTTTGTAAAGTCAGTATCAACATACATTGCCCAGCTAAAAAAAAAGTTGCCATTTGAATTTATAACAGCAAATACTTAAGAGCCAATGACTGAATCATTATTACAGCTCAGCGACGTTATGCAGCAATAAAGTAAAGTCAGCTGAGTACCTGAATCTACTGAATGACCAGGTTACACCTCCATCCATCATCAATGGATTTTTTTGGGCATATTCCAGGACAAGAATGCCAAGATTCATTGGGTTTGAATTGTCGAAGAGTGGTACAGGGAGCAGTCTTTGGAATGTGCTGAAGGAGGCTTTATGAGGTGGTTCAACTCACTTGTCAATACAGGATCTCAGTGAGAAGTGAATGCAAATCTGGATGAAAATATAGGGTAAGATGTTGCATAAGCTTGTAATCAAAGCTAGCGTTGGGGCATGTCGCAGCCGTATCGCAGGTATCTTTCTTGGATTGGAGATTCTCCCATGTCACCAAGAGCCAGTAGCTCATTTAGGTTTGAGAGGGAAAAAGTGAGACTCAGATGGATGCACATGGTGACATGGGTCCATCCCCGAGAACCTTCACAGAGGGTCGATTTTAGATCCTCCACAAAGGCTTTGCTGACGTTTCTTTGATCATAAGGACTTAAAAGGCTGGTTCGGACCCGAACCGGAGACAGGGGGGAAGTTTAGCCACCGTCTGAGAGGCGCCTATGCGTGGCTGCAGGACCACCCCCCCCGTTAGATCATGCAGTGCAGACACATCACCACGGGAGACTGGCCGTCTCGTACCACAGTCGCACGGTTACCGTGGCAGCAGGTGTGTGCCGCTCTTCGCTTACACCCCCGCGATAATGCATTAGAACACACCAGTGGCAGTTTTGTTTGATTTCGGCTAATAACCTCTCGCCTCGCATCTTCAAGGTGGAATTCATAACAGACGCCTCCTGGTTCAGTGAGAGGACCATTTAACTCTCTGAATCATATGAAACCATATGAAACCCAGTAGAGTAAATTAAAGGTCTAATTTAGTGTCAGCACAGGTCTAATGAGCCTCTCCATCTTGGCACGACCGCTGGGCTAGTCCACAAACATTTGCGGGGAGAATCGTCTCAGCCTTCTGTCAGCTGGGATGTAAAAAGGCACCCCCCCCCCGAAGTCGGGGTGGAACACCATGGATCAGGCCTCATGCTCATCACGTCTGGCTGTCTAAGTCTGAAACGAACTAAATACTGAATTATGAAGGATTATTGAGTTATAGTTGGATAAAAGGTCACAAACATGGGTCATTTTTTTCCCCCCGCTGCTGACGTATAGTGTTGTGGTCCTGCAGAAGAGCGAGATATTTTAAAGATCCACTCGTCCATTCCGTCCTTTTTGGGCCATAGGAAATTAATTATATTCTGGCCATGAAGGTACATGAGAAGTGCTGCTCACTGGGTCGGCAGTTGACGTTCACCTAAAAAAAAATTCAGGGATTCTTCATTATCTTGGTGGAACATTAAATTAAAGGAAATTTGACCACCGGTAACAAAATGACAACATTATCAGAAATGGCGCGAAATATGCTGTCTTAACTTATTTTATATAAATAAGTTAAATAATGGGCTACATAGGTCACCAGTGGTTCTACAGTATAATTACAGGTGGTATAATGTATTCAGAAGTAGCCTAGTGTTCCTTAGTGTCCCTAAGGGTCCGGGCAGAGAGGGTACTATTCCACTGCCTCTCGGAGGCCTCGAGCCAAACATCCGTTTGCTTTATTTCAGCCCAGCGACAGGGGGCCCTGACTGTGTTCGCCAGCGGAAGACGAGGCTCCTCTTCCAAGCAGCCTGCTCAAAGGAAGTCTCTGCCACAGATGTCTTTGCTCACAAAAGCCCGGTTCTGCCTCATCAGCCAGACGCTTTGATCGGCTAAGTCTTCCTTCCCGTCTGCTTCCACCTGTCAATCACACTCCACACAGTCCTCTCTGAATCACTGCTTTCTGCTACCATATAATGTGAATAAACTTCCGTCTTCCATAACCGTTTATGTTACCGTGTCACGTCTCACCTTTTTAGTCCATGTTTCCATGTCACAGTCCTGAGGTTGTCAGGTGGCCAAACCGAATAAATACACAATGATGACGTGCTGGGGAGTCGATGTGAAAGGAGAATTAATCTAGTCGACAAGCTTCACCACTGGCTGCCCTCTCGCCACTGGCAAGCCACACACGCTATGGGCAATTTTGGGACACAGATTCACCTGACCTTATGCTTTTGGAAACCCACACAAACATGGCTAAAATGTGCAAACTCTGGGCACACAGTGCTAGTAGCAGGAATTGAACACACAACCCTGGAAGTGTGAGGCTACAGTGCTAATGGCTAAGCTACCATGTCACCCTCATTCATTTATATACTTACATTTAGTATGTGTTGTTAAGTATCGAAATACTAATGCAGACGATGAGAATATGACATTTCCTGCCTTCTTTGTTTTTCAGTCTATCCATCGCTCGTTAGCAGACATGACGGCACACCGCCGGTCGGCTTGTGGCTGCCAACACGTTATTGGCCACCAATGTTCAGCACTGAGCCCGAATAATGGCTTCTTGCACCGTGATAATAATCACTGTTCACATTGCAGTGTTCTTCAAGAGTCTGCGCAAGTTTGGTGAAGAGGACTGTCTTCCTCAGAAGTGGAACCCAGTCAGAGATCTAAGAGCAAAGGGCAGATGTGAGTATTTTGGTGTGGCGTGGCTGCCCCTGCGGGCCTTGGCAGGCAGACCTGCGCGAGATACACGCTCCTACGTCGCTACCAGGGGGCCTGGACCTCAGCAGCTATAATCCCCTCTGAAAAGAAAATGTCACCGTGGCTCGAATGCCCGCGAGGCGGCCGCTGCCGGTGCCCGAGCGCGACACGGGGCCGCCTGCAGGGGGCGTTACGCGGATCCCGAGTGCCAGCTCCACGTTTAGGACAATGATGTGAGCGGCGGGCGCACGGCGGGCGACCTCTGCGGGCCAGCTGAGCCGCATATGCTCCGGTGCTGAGGCGATCGCGCCAGCCGGTATTTTTGGCCGGACTCAACAGGAGCGCAAACGCTCTGAGACTTGAATCATCTTCAAAGGCAGAAAACAGCCACTAAAGCATTGGTGTGAACGCGCTGTTTGAGCGCGTCCGCACTCGTGCAGGGGCGGGGCCACGCGCTTTAAATTTTTGGCACTAGCAAGGGTTTATTTATAGATTCTGCTGTACCAAATGCATGTAGAAATCCGGCCTGATTATAATTAGATTACTTATACTCACCACATGGTGAGATTCGAGGTATATCTGTTGTTTGTCAAGCTATATTTAGAGAAGTCGGATATTTTGAGCAATTGTTATTTTAAGATTTTGATTCATGTGGGTGACATGCAAAAATAATCCTCAGTAATTGTTAAGCAGATCTTAATATTTCTGCAAACCACATCACTCAACTTGAGCTGTAAGAAAATATTCTATGGACATTACACTCAGTGACTGTGCTGTGCGATAGAAGTAATTTTTTATTGCGATTGTTGGTGTCATACCGGCCAGTTCCGGTATCTCAGAATCAGCTGCCCTCTGGGATATTTCACAATGTTTGTAGTTTACAGAGAGCATCCAGGCAGCATCATTTCTGTGGGTAAGAGCACATTGTTAATCGGGGAGGTCAGAGGAGAACGGCCAGGCTCGTTAAAGCTAACAGGAAGGTCACAAGGGCAAAAATGACAGTTGAGTACACGAATGTGTGCAGAGAGGCCACTGTACACACAGCTCATCTGACCTTGATGTGGTTCCTGAGACATAGGGGATGGGGGAGGGATGGGGGGGGTACCCATTACTAGTTGGGCAAATTGGGTAAAGTGGCAACTGGGAGTATCAGTCATATTGTATAATGTAACATATTTAATGCGAAATGTAACAAGAGCGTCTGATGGAGAATGTTTTTTATTTACACACTTGTGATCGGCGATGGGGGGGTCATATGACCAAACTTAGGCCTCATTTTGGGCCACGTCGCACCTCTCGCTGTACTGTGCGAGGTCAGCATGGCACAGGGAGCCGTAATCTGCATAATCTCATCAAGGATTTTCCCCCTTTCTTCCGATGCCGCCCCACGGACAGTGAATACTGTATGCTGATCACCATTATATCTGCCGGTGTCACTCTGAAGCTGATGTTGGTTCTAGACCTTTCGCTGGGCACTTGAGTGAAGTGTGACCCACTTGAACTGGATGGGAAAGTGGCTGTCAGCCTCTCGCGGTGATATGCTGATGTGCTGCTTCTGCTCATCAGGTTTTATTAATTTTCCACTGAAGTGATGGCGTAACCTTAGCAATGTGCCCCTTGTGAGAGAAAAATCTGAAATCTTTTGTTTTCCTTAGTGGTAGTTTATCAGTCCTAGAAAAATCTTCGGTGGTGCATTGGATGTTGTCGCCATTACTGTAAATCTGAGGGGGACGCGTTCCCCTCATATTTCATAATTATTCTTTTGGACCATCCCACATTTAACATAAAATATTAGTTTTATGCCAGTGTGTCCCCCCCACATTCGAAATGCTTCTGACGCCCTTGCAGTGGTGAGTATCAGTAGTTTAGTGCTTTAAGAAGTGGCTCTTATATTAAAAGGTAGCTAGGATGTATTTATTTTTGACAGTTATTCAATTTATCCTATTTTATCCTTTAGTTTAGCATTTGCTCCATTTTATGCTAAAATATAATGTTCATCGTTGTGCTGTTGTGGTAATGTGACCCAGAGCAGGTGCTGGTAGCTGCCGAGGTGCAAAGGGAGGCGATCGCTGTTAACGTGATTATCCTCCGACCAGAGGTGGAAGTTTCAGGTCCAGAAAGTAAAAATCCAGACCAAGGTTTTGTTTCAACCAATCAGTGGAGTCCTCTGTGACTGTAACTCTTTATACTCAGCTGGTTGGCTGAAACAAAACCTTGGCCTGGATTTTTACTTTCTGGGCCCGAAATTGCCTCTGACTAATGTTGGAGGACAAGGGAGGCGGGATGGTATTGATGACTGGGCCAGTGTTGGCACCATATGAAGGGTAAGTACTCGATTAACAGAAAGTAAAAGAGAAATTATCATGGGTTACAGAAACATCGATATGTGGTAATCAGTTGATGCTGGCTGGGCATTTAGCTAATGTCTAAGGAAGGGGAACGAATTAGAAATGTGATTGTTTGCTGGGGGTGTGTTAGGGGTGTATTCAATTATCTGTGGGCTAACCAATGAAATGTGATTTCCTGATTAATCAAGAGATAATCAAATATCTATAAGGAGAGTTATTTAAATCCTGTTGAGAGTGACACTATTCCCAGGATTGGGACAGACTCTCCCTTTGATCAATCAAAATAAATGAGGAACCTGAAGAGACGTTGTGCTGTTTTTTGTTTCTCCTGTCAGTGGCTTTCTGAAGCTCGGGGATTTTCAAGTTAGACAGAAATTTGTGGGCTCGTCCGGCATCAAAAACCTACTGCTCGGTGGACGGGAAAGGACCTCGAACCCGATGCGGGCAACTCTAGGACTTGGGAGGATCCTTGGGGCCCTGAGATGGTGTGAATGATCTCTGTCCGACTGAGGCTGCTGTGAGTAAATCCCGTCTGATTATAGTTTAAGGGGAATCCATGGAAGGCTTGAGTCATTGCTGCAGTGTTGTTTTCACTTTTGGTAGTTGTGAAATTGTGTCATGCTTGTTAATATTATAACTGAAATTCGTGGAGGGGTGAAATTGCCGCCAGTATGACAGTGCCGTCCAACATTTATAAAGAGAATAAGCATATTCATGTTACAAATAAAGCGATTTGTAGCCACTAGGCTCAGGCCACAGTACAGTAAGTGTCTTATTGGCCTGGCTAATGGCGTATCATCATGTTTGCGTCTGCAGTCTTCTTAGGCACATAGCTAAGCGTCTCACAGTGCAGTAAGTGTCTTATTGGCCCGGCTAACAGCACATCTTCACGTTTGGGTCTGCAGTCTTCCCAGACACGCGGCTAAGCGGCTCGCAGTGC
>JAODJX010000136.1:5331479-5343027 GCA_026776945.1 Isichthys henryi | reverse complement strand
GCACAGAATGACACATGAGGCTCGGAAAGCCACACAGGACCTGGAAAACGGCACAGGGCCCGGAATGACACATGAGGCTCGGAAAGCTGCACAGGAAATGGAAAACAGTACAGGGCACAGAATGACACATGAGGCTCGGAAAGCCACACAGGACCTGGAAAACGGCACAGGGCCCGGAATGACACATGAGGATCGGAAAGCCACACAGGACCTTCAAATCGGCACAGGACCTAAAAAGCTGCATAAGACCTGGGAAATGGCACAGGGTCCATAAAGCTGCATAGGACCTGAAAAATGGCACAGGGCCTGGAATGCCACACAGGGCCCAGAAAGCGGCACAAGGCTCGGAAAACCACACAGGACCTAGGAAACGGCACAGGGCCCGGAAAGCCACACAAAGTCCAGAAAATAGCACAAGGCCTGGAATGCTGTAGAGGGTCTGGAAAGCTGCAAGGTGCTCGAAAAAGCATACAGGGTGTGGAAAGTCACACGAAGCTCAAGAAGTTGCACAGGGTCTTGGAATGCCGCTGATGCACCGTGAATCCTTGTCAAAGTTGCCATCCTCATATGCTGATACACATCTCCATTCAGGATGGCTGTTTGAAATGAAAGCCTCACTTTCAAACAGGAATTAAAGGTGGTTTAAGTGTGAATATAGAATGGTGTCCCAGAAAGATTACAATAAAAGCATAAAGCAGATGGAGCAGGTGGTCCGTAACAGCATTTAACAGACGGCTGCTGACAGTTTCGAAGAACTGTTAAAAAAAAGAGAAAAAATGACAAGTGATAAAACAAGCAGTGCATAACTAACTTATAAACAATACATCAACTTCAAATACAGGCCATTTTATGTAGCTTCTCTGGTTCACATATTTATTCTAAAAGGGGACTTTTTCCATCAGTTACTGTCCCTACAGATTAAGGCTCATTTGTGCTGCACGCAAGAGCTCAGCTTCTCCAAACCCTAAACCCCACCCATACACCCTCTCCAAACCCTAAACCCCACCCATACACCCTCTCCAAACCCTAAACCCCACCCATATACCCTCTCCAAACCCTAAACCCCACCCATATACCCTCTCCAAACCCTAACCCAAACCCATACACCCTCTCCAAACCCTAACCCAAACCCATACACCCTCTCCTTGCCACATGATCTCTGATTCCTTTTCACTCTCAGAACCATCTATGGAGCATAAATCATGTTGATGAAGCTCATTGGATTAATTCCTTGTGTCTTTAAAAACTACTTTACCAAATAAACCTAAAATAAAAGTGAGACACCCTTAGCACCGCAAATAGAAACCTGTCTTTACACGGCTGTCACTGAACGTTTTAATATTTTAAGTTGACTTCCGTAGATTGCTGTCAACGAGGCAAATATGTCAGTGTTAACAAGATGCAAACAAATCTCGTTTTATATGAACAATTAACAATGTTAGCTATCTATTTAGCAATCAGTGTTGTTAAAATCAGTGATATAAAATTATCTATACAAATGACCATCATGAATGCAAATGTTAATTTCTACATAAATTAGTACATAAATACTAGGTAAATAGATAACTGCCTCGTACATAAAATATCTTTTCACTGGGTAGTTAGATGTCAAACGCTGTCAGCAGACACAGGAGAATGGCTACATTTCATTAATAAAGTCACAATTGTTAAATTGTGAACATAAGTGGTTTTCAAAGGACAGCAATAATATGTAAAAAAAAAGTCAAATATATTTAACTATTTAGTTGAATTTAAGTAATGATTAATTATATGGAATATTTCTATATCAAAGCATATGTGTCTGCGTATGTGTGTGTTGGGGCGGGGAGGGAGGGGGTTCTGGTTCGGAGATGGCTGCCTTTATATGGAGATTCCTGTCCCGGCATTAAACCCGTGGTCAACTCCCTACCCTTTCGGCACACGAGGCCCCGCCAGGGGAAGCGGATGGTTTGCTGGACCGCGTCATCTGCTCCGGTGGCGAGAGAGAGGAGGGACCGGCCTCTGCACAGAGGGACACTGCGTTCACGTTTGACACCCTGCTGAAACCCGGCCCCCAGGGGCCTTATCTCAGAGGCGATGGAAAAAATGATGCGGGCAAGGGAGGGAACATCCAGGAATCGTCACGCGCCATCACCCATAAGATGAGGGTCGCAGAACAAGGGACATGGCAGAAGGAACCGACCACAGCTGGAGCTGCTGTGGGACAGGTACCATTATTCGTGACACAGATCCAGTGAAACGCTCCTCAAGCGTGACACTGTAGAGCTTTTACTGAGCCAAAGCTGACACGGCAGATATGGCGACACTGAGAGTGACACAAAAAAAGTGAGACTGAGGATACGCAACCCATCTCCAGTGTCAACCCCAGTTGTGCTCGGACATTCACACTGGCGAGTCATCCATGCCAGTGCTGGATATGGATCAATGTAGAAGTAGCAGTCTCTCCCTAAACTACAACAGCGAAACGTTCTCCCACACAGTGAATTCCCAGCATTCCGATATTAAGGAACGATCAGCTCGTGGCAGCATTTCCTCAGCCTTTGTGAGGGAGACGACGTCACGTCATGCACCACATAAATTGCTTTGCGACACCCCCCTGCAGAATGAGAGCATGGATGATGCCTGTACACAGATGTGACTTTGACTGTGTGTAGGAGCTGAGCTCACTTCATATCTCAAAGACGCTTTTTTGCAATATATGTTTATCTTTGTATCTGAAAACGTCAGCGTGACGCGTAGACCCATGTGAGATGTATTGGGTCTTTCTATATTTCGCCCTGCGTGCTCAGGCTGCCGGTATGAAATGCTAATCGTACGGCTATTCCCCAGATGCCTGCCCCTTGCCATCTGTTGAGATGCAGCTTCGGTCTGCACTGTGTCCTGACACTTAGCATGCTAACGTAGCACGGGACAGCCAGCTGGCGAGCCTTGGGGCCTCAGTCGGTGCTGTAGCCCGGACTGTGCATGTGCTGAGATGCAGCGTCACCTTACAACATGTCGTGACACTTGGCATGCTAACGTAGCATGAGGCAGCCAGGTGGCGAGTCTTGAGGCCCCAGCTAGCCCTGAAGCCTGGTGTATGCCAGCGCCCTTAGCATATCGCTTCGAGCCCACAGGGCTCCCATGCATAACTGGTAACTGATGCATGAGTTGGCAGACAGATAGTAATATTTTCATTTTTGGGTATGATGTGCAGTTAGCTGTTTAATTGGGAGTGGTGAGCAGCAGCCTTCTCTGTTCATCACGAGCATGCCGTTGCTGCAATATGTGTCAGTCTTTGCAGAGAGTAGGACAAGTAGGCCAGGCCTCCCCACGGCCACGTCAGGTGGTTACTGGATGTGGGGTGGGGGGGAGACGCAGAGCCTCCCAGCCGCGATCACACTGTAGCCTGGAAACCCAAAGCTTCTTCCTCCTAACTGACCCCCCCTGTCTGGGTAACAGGCGAAGCTTCTATGGAGGAGGAAGTCTGAGCAGCAGCGAGGAACGAGGCTCACATTTAACGCCAGGTATAGAAATTGATGCTGTAATATCTCATGAGCTCCAAAGGGTTTCTGACAAGATATTCTGTGGGGAAAATAATCCATCATATGCAGGGATGTACAGTCAGAGCCCTGAGGAGTCTCTCCTGCCCTCTCCCTGTTCTTGTCTGCTGTAGGATACTGGGGAAACGTGCAAAAACCTCACCCAAGAGTGAGTCTCCAGGTCTGTCTTGGGCTTTTCTTGTGTGATGTTGGTGCACCTTGTGCAAAACATAACAGTGTGGCTAAGATAACCCACTCCCCACAATTTCCATGTGCACCTTAGTCCCTGCTTTAGTGACCTCTTCTCCATCCATGTTCTGTAACTCTTTGTCTAATTCATGGTGGTAAGGGGTCTGGAGAATATCCTAGAGAATATGGGCACAGGAACAACCCAGGATGGGACCCCAACCCATCAAAGGGCACATTCACACACATGGGTGATTTAGCAACATCAATTAACCTCACCATGTTTTGGACTAAGGGAGGGAAACCAGAGGAAATCCTATGATGACACAGAGAAAACATACAAACTCCACATACATGAATCCACAGGGGAGACTCAAACCCAGATCTCAGAGATGTAAAGCAACAGTGCTAACCACTGCACTACCACCCCTTGCCGCCACTCTATAGCATTAATGTTCATAAGCTATAAAGTTCATTCCATCAGCGTCCCAGAAAGGATATTACACAGAGTCGGCAAAAAAACAGTCATTTCAAATATAAATAATAAATCATTTAGTTTGTTATTAATTCAAAAAAACTTGTACACCAATCAGTCAGTAGTTCAGTGTTATTTTAGCTGCGGTCATGAGACTTTAGATCAGGAAGTTGTTGTACTTGGGAATCCTGGCGGAAAAGGGGAGTGACTACGCAGCTGGGAATGTGGCGGACGGATCCAGTGAAGGAGGAGCCACGGCCTGGGCTGGCGCCCCCACTGGCCCTGTGACGCGTCGTACGGGGAGTGTGCGCACCTCCTCCGCTCCTGTCCCGCTGACATACAATCAACACTTTCGTTGCCAGGTATTAATTGGCCTATTTTTGACGAGTCTATTTGATAACGTGCCTTAACTCAGGTGCATCTCTGGCTGCAGGCGTGTCCAAAAATGCAGACGCGTTGCTGAGGGAGTGTGACCCGCTTTCCGTGGCATTCTGGGTGCCAAAACGGCCCCTCGCTTTATAGCCTGTCATTTTACTGTAATTAGGCCTCAGGATGGTGAACGTGCGAGGAGCTCGGCTCCTCCGTCAGTCCCGAGGGAATCTAGCGACGGCATCTAGGAACGGAGAAGCGTCCCCTGCAACCTCTGCGGCAAAACGGCAGCGTAATCACTGTCAGACGCATTCCATGATTCTTCAGAGAATGGCACCCAAGACCGCAGAAGAATTATGGAGAGACAACAAAGTAAAGAGAAGCTGACAAGCACACAGATATTCTCTTTGGTTAAACTGACAGGCCCAAATGCTCCATGTACATCCAGAAAGCAAATCCTCTTTTTCTTGCTTTGCTATGAATTCTGTTCCACGTTACGATTCTAATTTTAATGCGCACTTCTTTGTGTTAGCATGTGGGTAAAATAGCAGAAATCGCTAGTATATCGTGCAATGGAATCACAGTTTATACTGAATTTCGCCAAATAACTCGTGCGTGTATATGGAGATAAATTTAAGATTTACAGAAGCACCGTTGGTACATGGATGGTGAATTTCCATGGCCTTTTATCTACTTCATATGGCTTTATATGTGAAAAGGTACAACTAGACTTGGATTCTCTTATCATCACTAAACTATACGTAATGCGCCGATAATTATCTGTATGTACCGAGTGTTCAGGGTAAGAATATCTTTTCCCAGGCTGATATGTTTGAAGGATTGGTATTGGTTGTATAAATTATTTTTTTAAATAAATTTGCACTTCATAGGAGTATTTCCATTTCCCTACATTTCTTGTGAGTGGAGCTGATTATATAGAAATTCATTGGGAGTTATGCAGATTGTAATGGATTGTGCCCCGAATGCAGGTACCCAGGCGGGGAGCGACTGAGAGGCCGCCGCGCTCTGACACAGGGGGCACTCTCTGTAATCATGCCCAGTCTTATCAACAACTTCTAGAGGATTTCCTGTGCAGCACCTTGAAACCTGATTAATTGGCTTGTCAGCAGAGTATTTTTATCCACGTTTCCCAGTCGGATACGGATTCACAGCCCTTCCCATTGTCCTCTGGTGTCCTACAGAGAGCCATGTGACGAGCACAGCTGGGGGGGGACGGCCTGGTGCAGGACAGAGTGGCCCACTGCTGTACGTTCACCTGCCCTCTAAATACGTCCCGCCTAACCCCACCCCCGCTACCAGCCCCCGGCCAGGAGCGTGACTAAGGGGACAGAACTGTACACTTCACAGCTTCTTAAGGTGGACCACGCGCTCTTCCTACTCACTTACATACACAGTATTTTTTATACTGCTGGGTGTTAGAAATTCGGGCTTTTCAGCCTATTCGTCCATATTATAAATACTTTTCCCCAGTCACAGTCCTTCCTGCATCCCATATAAAATATTACAGGACTGGGGGACGCCCTGGACAGGATGCCAATCCATCACTGGACACAAGGCTCGGGGACGATGCTGGTCCATCACAGAGCACAAATACAAATAAGGGCAATTTTAAAAATATCAATGAGCCAGACTGCATGTCTTTGGAATCCTGATCAACATGGGTAGAACATCCAAACACACACATACACAAACACACACACACACACATATACAGAGCCAGCTCACATCAGTGATTTAATAAATATTTAATTCTGTATTTACACCCACACCTTACTTCCTTTGACCAGGTGATTATGTTGTCAAACAAAAAAAAAACGGGTCAATGGGGAGCAGAATATTCTGGCAAAACGACAAATTATCCTTTGAGAACCAATTAAATGCGGGATGATCTTTTGACATTTTCATCCGGCTAGTGCTGTCGTTGGCCTCTGCTTCAGTCGACCAATTCGGTATCACAGAAAAATGTACATTACAAATCTGGAGATGCAGAGTCACCCACAGACACTCACTCCGACCACCAGGTTGGGCTCCGCAAGAGTGACTGAGCACGCTGGCAAATGGTCGACTGGCAAATGGCGGGGAGGGCGTGGCCAGTGAATGACGGGGGGGCGTGGCTTGTGAATGGTGGGGAGGGTGTGGCCGGTGAATGGTGGGGAGGGTGAGGATGGCAAATGATGGGGAGAGCATGGCGGGGAGGGCATGGCTGGGGAATGGCAGGGAGGGCGTGGCTGGTGAATGGCAGGGAGGACGTGGCTGGTGAATGGCAGGGAGGACGTGGCTGGTGAATGCCGGGGAGGACGTGGCCGGGGAATGGCGGGGAGGGCGTGGCCGGGGAATGGTGGGGAGGGTGAGGATGGCAAATGATGGGGAGGGCATAGCCGGTGAATGGCGGGGAGGGCATGGCCGGTGAATGGTGGGGAGAGTGAGGATGGCAAATGGCGGGGAGGGCATGGCTGGTGAATGGCGGGGAGTATGTGGGTGGGGAGGGCGTGGCCGGGGAATGGCAGAGAGGATGTGACCGGGGAATGGTAGGGAGGGTGAGGATGGCAAATGATGGGGAGGGCATGGCCAGTGAATGGTGCGGTCAGAAAATGATGGGGAGGGCAGGGAAGGGAAGACCAGTGAATAGTGGGGAGAACGTGGTCGGCTAATGGCAAAGAAGGGACAGCCAGCGGACGGCAAACTGCGGGAAGGGGACGTCCGGCAAATAACAAGGAGGCGATGGCCAGTAAATAGCAGGGAGGGGGTGGCCAGTAAAAAGTGTTCTTCTATTTATGGTTTGAGTGGAGGAGAGAATCAGGCCGGTTCTGCACCTGAGGTACAGAGACCCCACATTGTGACCTGGCTGACAGAGACGTCCAATCTGTGAGAATGACCGGGACAGAACCAGCCCAACGTGCTGTTGGCGGGATCAGGGACATGGGGAACTTCTTCACTGAAGCAACATCAACTACCTTTCGACTGCTTAATTTAGATTTTTTCTTAGCATTTCTCTTGATATTTGCACCATTATTTCTCTGGTCATCCATCCATCCATTTTCTAAAACCGCTTATCCTGTTCAAGGTCACGGCAGTTCTAGAGCCTATCCCAGAGGCTAAGGGTGCAAGGCAGGGAACAACCCAGAATGGGGCGTCCATCGCAGGGCACACTCACACACCATTCACTCACCCACGCACACCTATGGACAATTTGGCAACTTCAATTAGCCTCAGCATGTTTTTGGACTGTGAAGGGAAACTGGAGTACAGGGAGGGAACCCCACAACACCACAGGGAGAACAAACTCCACACATATGGAACCACTGCACCACTGTGCCGCCCCTTCTCTGGTCATTTTCCAGTATAATTTAATAAAAGCTGCCTATCTGTACATTATCTCCCTACAGACTGGCGCCCCATCCTGGGCATCCCTGCGCTTCTGAGAAAAAAATTTACATTAGAACACTTGCAATTTAAGAGTAATGCAATAAAAACTAACAAGAATTTCTTCTGTTCTCCAAAAAGTCACTGATAACTTTTTGGATGGTTAGATGAACACTGATTCGGTTCCCAAGCCTCACCTCAGGGTCACCCCAGCCGTTCCATGAATTTGTTAAATTTCACCACCAGCTCATTTAACGAATCCATTTAATTAGTTAAATAACTCAATGAGGTATTGATTAGCCATACAAGGTTGTGTATACATGGGTATATTAAATGGTTGCTGCAAATACTGGGGTGACTTTAGGAGAGGTTTTGGAATAGCTAAGCTGACACGCTTTGACAGACATAATGTCATAGTTTAAATCAACACATCCTTTAGGCACCATTTTGTTTGACTGCCTAAGACTTTTGCACAGTACAGTTCAGTATGAATACAGACATACCTCAAGCAGATACTAGTTTGACCAAAGCGTTATTTTCCCCATCAATCGGTATGGGTCACACTCTTTGTACGGCATGATACTAACTCTCGTTTGAGCTCATTAGATGAAATAAGCCTTCACAGGCATTTTTCACGTTGTCACATACATGGAGTTGATCTCCATTTGTTTGGTCTTGGTCAGTGTACTACATGGCATTGTACTCATATGTACTCACTGTACTCAGATATTCAAAATTGCAAATGAGTACTTCAACTGAACTAAATCAATTTTGTCTTAAAAAAAAATAGTGCCAATATAGTAATTGTCACAATCGGCCGGGGAGCGATTGGTGATCGTGCAGGCAGGCGAGCAAGCAGGACGCAGGCAGGCAGGAATACGGGGAAATACGGGGTTTATTGCTAGGACAGGACGGGAAACCAGGGCTGACGCTCACAAACATCACCATACCACAATGACGGACAAGGGAAACAGGTAAGACCAGGACTGGAATACAACAGGACTAAAGCAAAGTAACTAGGCACAGCTGGGTACAATCGGGGAAATCACACGTGGGTAACCAGGGGGGCGTGGCACACACGAGGAGCGGACGAGCGGTCGAGCGGTCATGACAGTAATAATTAATGAAAACAACTTATAAATTAACAATGAGTATAAGGCCGAGTACTTTAAAGGCAGGGACCTCACAGGGGCCTCATGAGGCACACAAGGATAACCAGCCATAAACCGGAATCAGGAAAAGCGGATGCGTTAATAAAAAAAGAAGCGTGAGAGTGCTTTGTCAGGCAGCCAAGCGATCGTCCAAAAATTAATTTCTATCTAGTGACAAATACATGAGAAAGCTTCTGTCTGAGCAAGAACACTTGTTAAAAAAAACCCACGTTTAGGCAGTGATTAATTACCTTGAATAAATAATTCATTGGTTATAAGTACAGCTGTGTAGCCTTACACATGACACCCGGCACACAGTAATGTATAGCGTGCTAGCGTGTTAGCGGGCTAGCACGCTCCCCCGCGCACAGGATGGTGAGTATAGTGGCCATATGCTGGAGTCAGCAGGTGACGCCTGTGTCATTCATAACTGCAGGCCTGGGAAATAAATGTGCCGTTTTAGGAGGACTTCCTAGCATCAGAGTGAGCAAAGCATGTTTGTTGCTGCAATAAGACCATGACAAATTATAATTACTCAGAGAAGTGATTTTAAAATCTACCTAGATCAAATATTCAGTAAGGTTGTCTTCCCTGGATTACAGTTTAACCAAATATGGTGATGGGATTTTTTGTTTTACTTTTTAAAAAATAAAAACAAAAGCATTTTATTGTATACTTTTATTGTATACTTTAAATCCCTTTTCTCTGTCCTTTATTTACATCCATACAATATAGGGCTTAATTAAAGGGGAAATATGCACTGTCCCTATGCACTGTCATTGCAGAGTATTTTCTTAGTCTGTACAGAGTCCAACATAAAGTCATCTTTAGTTGAGACTGTTGAGTGCACAAGTGTCCCATGGTGTTAGAGGTGCCCTTGTCCAGAGCAAGTGCTTAAAGTGATGAAAACGCACCCCTCCCCCGACATGCAGTTGCCGAGGCTTCCGGAATGTTCCGTCCCTCCGGCCCGCTTGCCGGGGAACCTGGAGGACGCGGCGCTATCAGCCTCCGCAGGGGATTACTTCTGCCGCTCGTCCCCGCTCTCCGAAGTGGGGGGGGGAGGCAAGGCCGCAGACGAACGCGCACACACGCGTGCACACGCGCACGCACACACACGCGTGCAGAGTAAAAATAGCAGGAAGTGTGAGGAGCGGCCCCGTCCCACAGCTGGCTCCCACACTCCCTCTATCTCGCTCGCCGCGATGCCTACAGCTGCCCTTTTATTTTTATCGTAACATTTTGCTGTTTGCGTCCCAGTTCGGGCCGGTCAGAGCAGCGCCTTCCTCCGCTCCAGCCTCACGCTGCTGTTCTAATGAAAAGTCCACCGCGATTTTACAGTTTTAATTTAATTAAGCTGTTACAAGACCCCTTTTTCGTTTGATCACAATAGCCAGAATGAAATTTGGCAATTCCAATGTCTAATGTTGCACAAAACTATGGATTTAAGGAGATCCACAACTGTATTTGCCCCGGAGAAAGTAATTATGCTAAACAATTGTTTATATCCGCGTAAGGGGTGACTGTATGAAACAGACACACCACAGATCTTCTTTATTATTCTGAAAAATTGCTCGCAAGGTAATAAAAATATTCCTTACAGCCATGAAAAATACTATAATGCAGAAATTATAGAAGAAAAACGGGATTCTGTTCATGTAATGTGGAATCATTTTTCCGGTTTTGCTGATCATATTCCGGACTCCAAAAGCCCTAGAGGGCACGGAACGTGGACCGCAGTTCATTAGACAGCAGGGATCCATCGCCAGCGTTTCCGTTTAAGGTTTCTCCACCTCACAGTAACAATATGGTTAATTAAAGGGGGAAAAAATGCAGCCACTTAGCAACGAGTTTTTTTTTGTCAATTATTTTCGCTCATGCATTTTAAAATTCGGGTGAGGCGCTAAGGACACTGCAGGAAAAATCTGTACACAGCCCAAAAGTACACAGTGCTGTTTAATCATCTTTCACAGTCCCTTTAGCGATGCCAGCAATGTCACAGAAAGACAAGCGTGACGCATCGCCATGCTCCGGCCCTCCGCTGTATATTTATACACATGGAGATCATTCCGGAAAAAGCCATGGGTCACACTGCAGCATCGCTGCTGCTCTGTGAAGGTCCGCAAACAAAATCAGACCCAGGCGGCATGACTGTGGCTTTGAAAATAACAAGACTTCTGGGAGTGTAGGACAACTGTATCGATTTAATATAATATTTACACTCAAAACCTGATGGAGATGTGTTATGGCTGCCAAGAAACAAGGTTTATCTTCATGGGGGGTGGGGTGGGGTGGGGGGCGTGGAGATAACCGTTTGTTCACAGGTGTTAGCTAAACAACAGTAAGATCAATAGTTTCTCTCTCTCTCTCTCTCTCTCTCTCTATATATATATATATATATATATATATATATCTCTCTGCTTCAGTTATTACTCCCTTGGATATTAAGGACATGAAAAGGCCAC
>JAODJX010000136.1:5318214-5329128 GCA_026776945.1 Isichthys henryi | reverse complement strand
GGGGTGGCACGCATGAGTAAAGCATGGGGGGGAGATTAAGCTGCTGATTGTGCAGTTAAGAGACTGAGCGAGAACAAATAACAAGCAGCAGCGGATTGGTGGGGGAGTGGGGGGGTGGGCTGTCCCGTGTAGCCCCCGCCCCTGCATATTAAATTAAATGCACACAGGGGGACATTTCCCCGCCGATTTTTAGCCGTCAGCTATTTCACTCATTTAATAATGAAGTCATCAAAAGGAACATTTTCCTGTCCAGGAGACACGGTGACTGTGGGAAGCAGTCAGCTGTAACCGGGCCATTGATGGACGGTGTTGGAGGCGGCCTGGTGACATTCAGGCCGCATTTCAATGTTAAGGGTTCCTTGTGGAAAAGTGGCCAAGCCCAGTTTGCTGAGGATCCAATCAGATTCAGAAACAACAATCCCTGAGATGTAAGGATATTTTTTATTGGTCATGGAATATACGTACTCCAAAAAACTGTTGCAAAAAAATAGAACATTTTAGTTTCAAAGGGCTACAAGCCCAACAGCTGAGTTTTAAAAGTCTGTCATGACATTAATGTCTGACACCAATGGCAAAAAGTGTCACTTTATACAATTTACTGCTTATGAGTCATAATAGTAAACGGACGCTAGCTGAAGTGAAATTTATTACAGGGGTTATAGTCAAATCAGAGTCCAGTATTCAGGGCCCCGCCTCTGACGGTGGGAATGGGAATGTTTGCCATTCGGGGAGACCTGTCACCTTCACTCATTATACAGTTAGTCATAGTTATTTATTCATCGAGTCACTGTGACACTATCAACAGGATGAGAAATGCCTGTTACTTACAGCATAATACGGACGAGAGCTCAGGTTACAGTACAGTGTGAGCCAGCAGAAGACTGATTTATCGGTTGGTTTAATTAGACGTGGAAGCTGGGGGGGTGGGGGATAGTCCCTCCCCCATAAGCCGGCCTGCACACGCGGGTCCTGTCTCAGTTGTCCAACCCACAAAAATTATATTCTTCCAACTCATGCAATTCCAACATTGTTGCAAAGCACAGCTGTTCTGTTATCCAATGGCGGGAGGCCACGCCCACATGTCCACGGTCTCCACGGTGACAATAAGCTAATGATAAAAGGACACTTTCCAGACAGACTTTTAGCAGAATTATTCAGGCATGATATTTATTAATACAATGACATCATAACAGTGACTCTGCACAGGGTATTTGGATATGATGCTCAGATGCATTGATGTTTTTATATCTGTTCAGATGACAAGCATCTTGAAATGAAATCTTCCATGTTTAGTGACTTTCTAAGAAGTGTCACAAATACTCCCAAACCAACCAACTCAGTAAAGAAGCCACACAAATGCACTGCAGTGAATATAACTGAGTGTGCACGAACACACCACACAGACACACAATCTGAGTCGCGCAATCAGATATTAAGAATATCACAGACATCAGAAAATTGGCTTTAAAGGTTAATTATAACACACTGATAATTTCACATCATTAAATGTGTCTACTAAGGAATAGGGTAGAGGCTTGGGGGCAGGTACAAATGCTGTGTGAATCAGCACAGAGGACAACTAAAGAAACACTAAAAGGACATAAACCGATCTGTCTGCTGTACGGCACCCAGTGTCACAGCCAAAGGAGTCAGAGACCCCCCATTACTCCAGTAAGCAGGGACTAATAACCAGTAAATTCAAGAGGCCTGAACACACCTGAGGGCCCTCATGCAGGCCACGACTGGACAATTCATGGTACGGTAAGGTCAAGCTCTCTGCACCTTTCCCATAATGCACTGCAGAACACCTGACGGGCTCCCAGCCGATTATGTGTTTTTGCCGCATCGTGAAGGCAGAGACAACCAAGCCACTCATTAGGGTCAGGGTTTGGGTTTTAAGGATGCCCTGGGGTAGGAAGGGATGGGATCAAGACCAGTGTTCATTTTGACAGTATATTTTAATTTAGTTTTAGTCTTTTGATGGAAATGCAATTTAGTTTTAGTTGCATTTATATCATCTGATTTTAGTTACATTTTAAGTTTTAGCCAATGTAAATTTCAGGATATTTAGTAGATTACAGTATATTTACAGTAGATGCAGTCAATGAAACTCATACTTCAAATACATCATTTTCAATTTTCTTTCACACAAACACACACACACGTGCGCGCAGACTGATCTACCCATATCCTCTTAACAGATTCCTGAAAGAAACATCTGTAAAGTTGTTATTACTACATGACATTAGGTTTGAAAATGTGGTCATACATTTAACTATTGTAAAGGTTATAATAGGAAACATTGCACTAACACTAAGCTTTATTTGTCATTGAGTAAAATATTAAGTAAAACCAAAATTCAGTCTCATATTCATTCATGTTATGGGAAAAAACACCAGTGCGTAGAATTTGAAAAAAGAAAACTCACGTGTCCTCGCTCAAAAGTGAAAAAATATCAGACTAGTGAAATCCAGCTGTGTTGAATTTCTGCACCTGGTTCAGTTCATGGCAGTGAGCGTTTCACACACATTAAAAGAGAAGGCAACTATTTGGTTCTATTCATTTCATTGCACTTCAGGGTTGTGGTGTTTTCCCTGCCACTGCCGTTCCTCACAGTCAGCACAGTTGCTGTTGTTTTCCTTCACCTTAAATGTAAAATTTAACCAAATGTCGCTCAGTTTTTTTTTCATACCTAATGCTAAATCTAGAAAAGACTTGGCTTGGGTGGTATCTGATTTTTCAAATGGTCCAGACACTATACAATGCTTGTATTTTTTTATTGTATTTTTCAAAAGCAACGCTATTCTGGCATTTTAAAAGAAGCGAACACGTTACGATATCATAAAGAGTAAAACACATCACTGTAAAGTCAGACAGAAGAGAAAACGTCACTGTTTATGTCACTGTGCACTGTCAGACAGAACAGAACACTTCACTGCACACTGCCAGACAGAAAAGAAAACATCACTGTACACTGTCAGAAAGAGAACACATCACTGTAAAGTCAGACAGAAGATAATACATCACTGTTTATGTCACTGTGCACTGTCAGACAGAACACTTCACTGCACACTGCCAGACAGAAAAGAACACATCACTGTACACTGTCAGAAAGAGGAGAACACATCACTGTGCTCTGTCAGGAGGAACAGAATATGTCACTGCACACTGTCTGACAAAAGACAGCATCACTGTATACTATCAGAATTAGAACACGTCACGACATACCATCAGAAAGAGGAGAAACTTCACTGCAAAATAAAAGACAGAGAACATGTCATTGCATACTGATAACAAAAAAGAGAAAATGTCACTGTATATTGTGAGAAAGAGGAGAACACACCACTGTGCAATGTTAAAATAAAGAGAACATGTCACTGCACACTGTAAGAAAGGGGAGACCATGCCACTGTACACTGCCAGACATGAACGAGTCACAGGTGGGGTGAATCATTAAAACCACGCTCTCCTGACTCACCCTCCGACAGACGGCCACCTCCAAGCACACAACTGGTTTCATTTCAGCTTGTTCTCTTGACCTAATTAGCAGTTAATCATATGTGCTACATACACCTCTCTCCCAAATCACCAGAGTACAGCATAACATTTACTAGATATGGGGGGAGGCATGGCAGAGATTGTTTGATTCAGGCTTGTTGCCACATAAAGCCAAGATAACTTTATTGTTTGTATGAGATGTGGTATCAAGGACACCAAAGACACGGATAATGGTAATTGTACTACTACGCTATCTGCAGAACTGACCCAGAGCAAAATTGCTAATTTCCATGATCTTTAGGCAAGAATATTTATAATATTGGCAGACATGAATTAAGACAACATGACAAGCATGGAGATGAGCTTATACCACATCAGAATGGAAAGTTTAATAAAATAAAATAAAAACAGGATGATCTACGCTTCAGACAAATGAACAGCAGCAAAGGACTGTATCCTCAGTGAAATGTAAGTCGAATGGAAGAAGGCAGGTACTGACCTCCTTTCCCCAACAGAACTGATGGGTTTAAGTCAAGTAAGCCATGAATCAGAGGACCTCTATGAGAGAAAACCTCAACGATGTACAGCAGACAGAGCGGGAATGATTTTGGATTATAACGGGGCTCTGAAGGAAAAGCCAAGGGATCTGTGCGCACTCCGAGAGGAACGAGGGGCCAGACAGGATTTGGCAGAGAGACCCTCGCACGGAAACCCTCAGAAGTCGGCGAGGGGCTCAGCACAGGATCTCCAGCCGTCCTCCGGCAGAAGCTCCCTGAATACCAATGCGCTTGTAAACACCCTGACAGCCCCAAGGTGGGAAACCTCAGAGTGAGGACCGGGCGGACATACGGGAGAAAGTTAAAACCATGACCCGATGCCGTGCGGAGGGTGGCATGACTGCCCGACCGGCCAGGGAAAGCACTACAATCACATAAAAAAGTACATAAATAAATAAGTGCACAATATAAACGTTTCAAGTTGACATTCATTACAGAAGCAGATAGCTAATAACGAAGGACACGCCGGCTTTCATAACTTCGCAGCGCGCTCGACATTATCAACTTGGGAAAAAAGAAAATGCAAACGCGCAGCTTTTTCCCTTCAGGTGACTCCAGGGGACGCGCTGCTCTCGGCGCCTGGACTCCGCAAGCGGCGCCTAATCAATTTTATATGCCAAGCAACGTTCCTAAAGCAAAAACAGCGATTTAATGCGCCGGCCGAGGGCGCAGCCTGTGCGGCGTAGCAGCTAGCGGTAGCATAGCACGGAGAAACACCTGCAGAAGCGCTTAATGTCTGCGCGCTTCATGCATCTGGAAGTCTCGCTCCGGGCAGGACGGTGAACATGGGGAAAGGAGCAGGAATGAGGGACTTTATTTTCGTACGGAAGTGAGGGGTAAAAGAAAAAGATCAGTTTTATGGTGATGTGGGTGAGGTGAATGAATGAGGCCCATTGCCTCGGGATCCACACCCACCACGTACAACCGAGCAGCATTGGTGTGGCTTATTTCTGGCTTAAGTACAGATCAGCACAGTGACAGTGAAGCAAGCTCATTACAGTCGTTCTGAATGATGCAGCCCCCACACCACCCCAGGGTAATGCGACGTGCTCACACACAGAGTGGCCCTCACAGTCAGTCTCCTGCCCTGTGTACCTTGAATTCCTTTGCGGAGCGGGACTGGGATCCATCCTGGGGCCTCTCATGAAGCCCCCTTGACTGTAAATCAAAGAGACAGGCTCCCGCACGGCCCCCGCCGTGATCGACGGCTTTCAGCGCGGCCCCCGCGACCTCGCCTGTTGCTCTTCCAGGATGAACAGCACGCCGCCTCCTGGGGTGTCAGAGCCGATGAATTGGCCAGGGCGCAATGACACGTAATAAGGTCTCTGCAAAGCCAGCGAAGGGGAGAGCAGGAGTGTCTCACAGCCACACTGACACTAACACTGACACTAACACTAACACTGACACACTAATCATGCCACTGACACTGATTTTGACACCAACACTGACACAGATGCTGATACTGACACCCTGTCCAAATTTCAGCCAGCAACCCACTCCTCCTAGCTGGCAGATTTTACCACCACTGACCCACCCAATCCCCCCACCCCATCCCCCATCAGGGATAGACATGAACCAGGTCTAGCGAAATTTTTGAGGTGAAAAAGTTTTTAATGCGCATTTCAAGGGTAAGTTTTTATTCAAATAGGATGCCAAGATTATCTGTGTGAGATACTGGATGTACTTCAGTATTATTGTAAACTGTGAATTGTGCCTGTCATTTAAACTTATGAGAGCGCTGCAGCATGCTGGATCTGATGTTAGATAGGCAGTTATTTACTGTCAAGGAAGAGGCAGTCATATCAGACTTGTAAAAAACATACCGGCGTGTATCATTAGCGTGCCTGTTACGAATGACAGGCGAGGTATGAGGCGCGCGCACTGGACTCACACAGGTCTGTCTCGGGGGGTTTGAACTCCCCAGCCTACCTGTGGGCCGATTTTGGCAGCCGCATCTGGGACCCCGTCCAGCCCTCCGCTGCTCTCTGAGCCCCGGCCATCGAAGCCTGCCAAGGCACCTCGGCCAACAGCACGGGCCGTCCTGACCCCTGAAGACACTCCCCACAGAGGCAGCTCCTTCCAGGGCACCTCAAAGTGCAAGTCGCCCTGGAGACGGGGGCCTTGCCAGACCTCCCTGCACCTCAGACAAGGCCCTACCCCCCCACCCCAGCCCACGCAGGCAGATAAACCGTCAGCCAGACGGTGTTCCCCTTTAAAGCCTACCGCTGGAGATACTGACCTTCCTTGCGCTTATCATTCATTAATCTTATGAAGTTTCATCTTAATCGAAATTTCTTTTTCAGACTCCAGCCATCAAGATTCTGGAGTCCAGGCCGTCTCAATGTGACACAGTAACCATCATAAAATACCAAAAATTCTCCTGTTTATGATCAAGTGCTCCAGTCACTATAATAAGAACTCAGAGATAAGTCATCCTTGCAGCTGAACACTCGGCTCGCAGTGAGACTGGACAGGTCGTGCGTAACAAGGAATCCCATTCATTTACTCATACCCTCACATAACTGCATTCTCACTGGAGGTACACCAACTCATCATCTTTTAAACATCAGGCCCTTTGATTTCCATCAGTATGACTCTCACCGTTTTGCCCAACGTGGAGAAAAGTGACTCCAGTGTCAAGAATGACTCGTCAATCTCATTATATCCAAGCCCCTGGGAAACCTGCTCTTATCGGCATGCCTGCATAAATACTGATAAATTGCAATCGTAATTTGAAGTGGGAATTCGAGACTTAAAGAGTGCCGTCACACACACACATACACACACACACACACACACACACAGACATACAGAAAAAGATGCACTCAGCACCCATTGGCTAATAACACAGCTAATCCAGTTGGAGACCACCAGCTAATTATGCGATATATAAATCAAGGGCTCCTGCATTATGTGCTGCTGTAATGGTCTGTGATACTCCTCTGGAGATTGCCTACATTTACACCCAGGCCAGTGTTGATTATTGGCATCACCTACCACCAGAAGAGCATAAATAGCGTGACTTGCCCGATTCTCTGTTTACTTAGGCCAGGATAATAGTGCAGCGAGTCATCGAAAGATGGCAAGTATCCTGAAGCATGTTGAGCAATAGCGATATTAAACGCACCCGGAACGGCCCCTTAATCATCTTAAGGAGGCCTGTGTAAAATTGTAATGCTTATGCTTCCTAAGCGATTTCGCTAAACCAAATATTACCTCAGGCTTACGTCAATGACTGACCGTTCAGCAGAAGTAAAGTTTTCTTTTAAAAAATAAATAATTAATTTTAAAAATGACGTTTAGCTTCATTTAAGGAGCAAGCCTTTTGCAAACGTCTCCAAATCAAAAGGCTTGGTTGCATCTTGATATCTGTCAATGGTTCACTGATCTAACCCAAAGCTGTCTTCAATAGTGATCAACAAGGTCTTTGATTGTTATACGAGGAAGAGCATTTCATAAGTAAAAGGTTATTCGCAGCAACCCAGAAGCAGGGATGGTTGCGCTTTGGCTGTCGGATTTATTACTTCAGCATACACAGCACAAAGCACCTGTCCTATACGCAAGCTAGTCTGCAGTGGCAAATCCGCTGTGTAAGAACTCAAAACACAATAATTCTTATAGTCCTTTATATATAAAATATCGTCAAAATTTTCTTTAACATTTTTAAGTAGAATACACAAATACATCGGCTAAGATACATCGGTAATAACATCCGTCGTACTTAAATGTTGCATTTTAATGTACTGTACCGTCACAGAACCTGTTTATTGGAGAAGAGATAGGCTACATGCGTATGGTGTTTACCAGTAAGCATTACCGTAAGAAATCGGAAATACATACAAAACCGTTCCGTGTTAACAATATTGTTTCAGGGAAAATAGAAAAACAACATGCGGGCCGCTTGTGATTGATTTTGTCGGACTCACGTTTTCGGGGAAACTGGACAGTGTGCGCGGCCATGTGCACGTCCCCGACAGCTCGGACAGCCCGCTCCTGCCGCACCGCATTCGCGGTCCATTTTCTGCTGCTGGGGTATTTTCTGGCACCTGTCTACGCTGACATGACCGACTTTCACACTCATCCGGGACAGCTGCCTGCAAACCATTTTATTATGTAGTTGGGCCACGCTGTTTATCATGCAGTTTGAAAAACTGCGCACAAGCTCATTTATTTCCAATTCGTTAGCTACTGCTAATATTTCTATCCCAGTCATCTTAGCGAGACTGATAAATTATGTAATACGCTGATAAATGTATGAAATGCAATTTAAATGTGGCTCTAACACGAAATGAGGACAGACGCTGCTTTGTCGTTTTATTACTTCTTTCCGTCGTCTTGGTTAATTTAAAACGTTTTAATCAGTCAATTGCGTTGAATCACACTGGTTTATGTACACTATGGTCACATAGTTTTCAGAAACGCACATCAGGCAAATTACAGACGCTGTAAACCCCAAAACAAAGCATAACATTTAACAACACGTCGACCTAGAATCAATGCATATATATGTGAAGTAATGCCAGCAAAACGCATGATACAATGGCTGAATTAATCACGATCACAGCCGACTAATTTACTGCGTAGTTATTACTACATGGCTGGTATTGAGATAGGCAGCTCTGGATTACCATAAAAGCAGAGCGTACGATCTCCTAATGGACAATAAGCTTTTATTCACTGTATCGCTCCCTGCTTACCTCCTAGTGTATTATACTAATGCTTTGATTCCTATGAAATTTGTGTTGACGTCCTTTGTAGGAACAGACACCTTACATCACGCATGTCACTTTATTTTTAATTACTCGTTTCCATGCATTTGGGGGGGGGGGGGTGTAATTATTTTGCCGGCCATTTCAATCGCACCGTCTCTTGCTCCCGGCTCATCGGAAACGATTAAACGCGGCTCTTGCGTTAATTCACAAAGCGGGGGCTGTTCCGTGCTGCCCTTTGAGGCCTTAAAATAGACCTCTTGTATCGTTTCCAAACTCCGGGGTCTATTTTCTGCCGAGCCCAGCACAAATTGCTGCCGGATAAAAGGTGTTTGATTAAAGCGCGGCCCGAGCGCCGCCTGCGGCGCGTCCTGACCTGCGGCATCTGGCCGCCGCTCCGCTTTGCGCCGTTTGCCAGCTTTGGCGGCTCCGCTGCTCCGCAGCACCCGGCTCCGGCAGCACCCCGTAGATGTAAAGCCTTTGACAAAAAACCGGTGAGTCATCAGAGTTCAGCTTTCGTAACTTCTGAATAAATCCTGCCGAGTTTATCATCTGAAGGTCAAACAGCGCGCACGCCATCCCCTCCAGAGTGCCGCACCGGCTGCCCGGTCTGGGGAAGCTCCCTTAAATGCAACACTCAGGTCTCTTATTGTAACCTTTAAAAAAGCGGCATTCCTGAGACTAGCCCCCCCCCCGAGCACCCAATACCGACCCCCCGTCCTGGATGGGGGTCTGCGTGTCTGTCTGTGCGGGTAACACGATGCCCCCTGCTTTCCCCTTCAGGGAGCGCTGCTGAATCGATCGCAGCAGAAAGTGCTGAAGCGGCATCGCGGCAGTTCCGACCGACGCAGCCCAGTGAGTCACTGGAGCTGAAAACATGAACAGGACTGCTGACTTCTGAAACAAGACAAACACTCAGGATCGCTGCCCGGGAGCGGCGCTTTTCACATCAGCTTCATTGGCGGCTCTCCCCTCCTTCTCCTCCTCCGCGGCCGCGGTCGCGGCCGCCGCCGCTGCTGCATTCCCACCGCAGTGCTCCGGCCGCCGAGTAAAAACACGCTATGAATAGCATCCATATCAGATGCGCAGAAATCCACGGCAAAGCCCAGGGGGCAGGAATGTACTACGCTGAAGTGAGCGTACACAGCATTATCGTTTAGCACAAATGTGACCTCTTCTTTTTGTCTTTCTTTTCTGTTTTTTTGCAAACCCGCCCTCCCTCTCAAATAAAACTGATTTGTTTATCTTTTGATTTATTTTTTCGGCACTTTAAATCATTTGTTAGGAACACTGAATTGTACACAAGACAAAACCAGCCGCCCTCTTTCTATATATAACTGCATTATTAATTGTGTGCGTCTCAAGAGCTGAAAGTTATAGACACGTTTGGCAATAAATACTGTACACGACTGAAAAAAATGTGAACGTTTTGTAATTATCATTTGAAAAATAATCCCACACAGTTTCGGGTACCTGTTTTCATATGGCTTGGTTAAAAGAATTTTCGGAGCACCTGAGTGGAAGATTTGTGGAAGCCCAAGAAGGATTAGTGAGGGCATCTTAGAAGTGTAACAGTCTTACATGGAAAGAGGGCAGACATCAGGTGTAAAGTGATGTAAACTGGGGCTGTTTCCGAGGTCGGACACCGCAATAATGAGCACCATGGACGGTTAACAGCATTCAGACCATCATCGTGGACCCTGTGCTCGACTCTGCCATCACAACATCCTATATTTAGGGCTGACCGTGACATTAAGTGTATAGCTCACATTGTAAGATGATAACATTATAAAAACACACTGACAAAAAAGATCTACCATAGATATGCAAGGTGTAGTTTACTTGGGCAACAATATTTATGCTACGTTCCAAAATTACTCAAAATCGGTGTTTTTGTGATGCGGATTCAGAATGTCAGCAAATTGCATAATAAAAATGTGAAGTGACAGGTGAAGATGAAAGGTCCTTGTGTTTATGATACGCCATGTTTAAATCGCAGTAATGAGTCGAAGGTTACCTTTGTCAATGGTGATAAATCTCTGTAGCTGATGGGGATTTAGGGATGGAGAATCAAAAATATGGGGCGGCATGGTGGTGCAGTGGTTAGCACTGTCGCCTCACACCTCTGGGACCCGGGTTCGAATCCCCGC
>JAODJX010000136.1:5301396-5318114 GCA_026776945.1 Isichthys henryi | reverse complement strand
TAGGTGTGCATGCGTGAGTGAATGGTGTGTGACTGTGCCCTGCGATGGGCTGGCCCCCCATCCTGGGTTGTTCCCTGTCTCGTGCCCATTGCTTCCGGGATAGGCTTCGGACCCCCCACGACCCAATACGGATAAGTGGTTTGGAAAATGGATGGATGGAATCAGAAATATAATCACGCTTTAAAGGAGTCGTCAACACAACCCATGTCATAATACAAGTTTGTGTTCAACCCCCCTGAGTGTGCCCTGTACAGGGCCCCTCCATCTGTGGCCCCCTCCTCCTGAGCTTCTTTGGGTCTTCTGAAGACGCCCACATCTGCTCTTCCGCACCCAGGGTCATCAGGACAAAGAGGCAGCTTGTGGGCAGGCTGGCTAAATGATGCCAGAGTGTGCAGACAATCCCGGTTTGTTATGTAATGTTTATCGTGGGGATGGCGATGAGACTCATGACCAAATCCCCTGCTGCAGAGGAACCGGGCTGTTTAAGCCTGTTTGGGCATGGCAGAACGATGCCACTATGCTACACGAAATAACAAACAGTGCCGGAAGAGGCGACGTGGGTCCAATTTTTAACACCTTTTTGAAAAGCCTGGTTGCGCAAAAGCAGAACAGGGCAGAGACTTGGTACAGGCTGTCATCCATCAAGTGCTGTTTCAATGCATGACTACATGCTACTGCTTTGCCGCTGTATTTCCATTTTCAGCACAGGTCATGTTATTTTTGGTTCTGCATGCGTCGTGGAAGCCATTTGCTTACTCTACATATCTAAACGTTTACAATGCTGATTTTTTTAGAGGTGAGAGATTATTTATGGGAAGAAGACCGGCATGCAGAGACGGCATCCGTAGACTAGCCCATCGAAGACTCCCGACGCTACAGCTACGTCGATTTGTATCCTGTCATCTCGCGTTTCGGTTTGTTAGTTTGTCACACTGAGCGCTGAGAAAATTGCTGCTGAATGCAAGTGTCCCTCCAGCAGCCTTTAAATTCTCCGCAGCTGCTCACAATCAGTTGTTATAGCTACACATTTGTTATGCTTGGAGTCTTTTAGATTATAGGCCTTGTTCTCATTGAATATGAATTATATTCAGAACTCTAGAGTATGAAAATTTGGGGCAAAAGTAAAAGAAACTTGTACACTCTAAGCATGGTTGTATATAAGAGAAAAGTCCTGCCACATAAGAGAAGAGGAATAATCCGGGTAAAATCATTTTTATTGAGCGTACATGTCATTCCGAAAAAAAAATGTAATAGCCAGTTGCTAACAACTGTAGCGACAGAAAATCAACCACGTATGTCAGTTGATCAATAAAATTTTTTAATTTAATTGATGTTAATATCATAATTTAAGAACTATTTGACATGTGAGTGACCATTTAAACTGAAGCATCATCTTTAACAAGAAAATCTTAAAACAGATTAATCAGAAAATCACCCAATCGCATGTGGAAAAAATGTATACAAATACTCGTAGATGTGTGTGATTTTAATTGTAAAGTCTTGAATGCTGCAGAATCCTGACTTTGCAGATTTTCAGTCACGCACGGTGCTCGCAGAACAGCCCATTCACCCAGCTTGCAGTGCAGAAGTGGCAAACGATTATTACACAGACAAATACAAAGTATGGTCCGAGCTAAGAAATACTCACTCTGCTGTAGAAAACAATGAAATTTGTAACCGGATTCTTATCATTGTTATCGTCAGTCTACCGCTCGCCTGGTGAGGGGGGCCGGCTATAACAGTGTCACCATGCATGAATTTACATGACAAAGCATCATATATAAGTCTCTGTGAGGCAGACACCACCGTGATGTTCTTACATCCCGCTTGAAATCCGGTTTCCTTTTTATTCAGTGTACATGACTCAAATTATACATCTTCTTTTAATAGTTCGTTCACGATTTTGTTTTAAAAAGTGCACAAGGCGTGGTTTCTGACGTTACTGTGCGCAGCCAGTGCCGTTCATTACTATTGCGGGAAATTACAAAAAAAAAATTAGCATGAAATAACCATTTACCACGGTGAGTGAGAACTTCCCATCTCCTTCAGTGTGTTATGACTCAGCCAGGCGCTCTGACTTATTACACATTCCTATCCTCTGGGCCGACGCTCAAACAATGCCTATGCTTCTTTGAAATATCTCTGTCGCATGGTATCTGTCTCCTGTTGTTTGAGACGAGAGACGTGCCAGATTAGCACTGCTAAAGAGGTTAATAGTGATTTTAATTATTGACGTGCCCAATAAGCTGCTATAGATGCAGGATGCTGCTGCCTTTGGGCACATAGAAGTACCTGCTGAAAGTGAGCTACTCAGCAAGGCTGCTCAGCTGCTTATTGTTTCAGCTGATCGGGGGATGGGGCGGGGGGGGGGGCTAGCTGTGCTACCTTGCCAGCTGCTTCTGCTGCATGTTATCCAAACTGGGTCATCAGTCCCACTCTCGAAGTGCTTTCTGCCTGCGTCTGCGCTGAGCTGCAGTGCTCGCGGCCTTCCCGCTGCTTCCTGCAGACTCGCCCGGATCGTAGATTCCCCATGAAATGCGACGGGCGATCTGCGTCGTTAGGGAGACCATGGAGAATTTCATTGTGCCGATGAGACCTGAAACTCCCCCTTCCCAGTGCCTAAAAGCGAGCTCCACTCACATTGTGTTTTTATATCTTTAGGCTTTTATACCTTCCGTGCGGCTTAGCGTCTGTCTTCACCGGGTTGGAAATGAAGAATCATTTCAGCTGGGGGCTCAATGTCTGAAAGCACCAGCAACACCGCTGTACATTGATTTTTAAATTCTCAATTAGTAGCTAGACTGTGTCTTTAGAGAGATGGATTTCAATAGCAATAGAAAACGCTTAAGAGCTCATTGGCGTCTAGGTACGGTGCTACAGGCAGCCATTGCCTGGCAGGAAAAAAATGATTGTGTTTAAAGCCTGGCTGGCTACCTGTTAGAGCAGGGAGCTGTGTTCTAGGTTCTAGGTGACATTGGCTCCATCCATAGATTTATCCCCTAATCTAAGGAACATTTCCAAAGAGGCTGTCCCATAAAGGGAACCAGAAATATATGTAAAGTGAAACAAGCAGGGTCAATTGCAGAACTGTCTGGGGTTATTTGGTTTCTGCTAATTGTATCCAGGAGTGACGTCACACACAGGTGGCGCTGCTCATTACAGGGCTTGCGATGTCAAAGGTTGGGCCTGGGGGAGCCTACGTGTCTGCGATTAGACAGCCGTAAGTATGCCCCCCCCCCTGTAATTCCAGTGATCCTGCTCTGCTGAAGCACAAACTGGGACAAGGAGAGAAACACTGCTTCATCTGTGTGACATCACAGGAGCAGAGAGCGAGGAGAGGCCTCCAGCGTTAACGGGAAGCACCCGAACTTAAACCGCTCTGACTGGCATGTAAACGCAGAAAGATCAATGCACGCGACCCCCTCCCACCCCACCTTGCCTTATCCGACTCCTGTTAAGTAATGAATTCTGCTGACACAGTCCTGCTAACACAATTACCCAAAGCTCTGGAGACAAAGCAAGCAGAGGTTTCTCCCTGTAGCAGACAGCAATATTGCAGGAAGCTGGCGACTCGGAGAAAACATAATTTATGGAAGTGGGAACTCAGGGGTGACAAATCTGGGACATCAGGCTTATTGAAAAAAGGTCACATTGAGGTGACAGACTGTCACAAAGCCTCACAGTCACCGTGCAAAAGGGGGAACCTCCCCGCCCCATGTGTCATGTGGCCGAGGTACCAGGGTGTCACAAAGCACACCGCCCCTGTCTATATGGGGAACCCCCGCCCCCCCCAGTGTCATATTAAGAGGAATAAGGATGCTGTCACCTCATAGCATAGACGCAACAATAAAGCGCAAGCATCAACTCACACTCAACACAAACCAGAGTGTCAGACATCATTTGAAGATTGTTAGAATGGTGAGGTTGAAATGTATACGTTGCCATCGATCTCTGGGACACTCATGCAGAGCTGCCATTTTCCTTCTCGTTCGGTATCATTTTGGGAAATGACAGGCCGCATTCTCTTCGTGAGGAATATACAAGGGATCGTAACCATGCAGCATCCCGTGATCTTCCGACATCCCTCACGTGACCTTATTCACAGACGTTCATCCCTTCACATTTCACTTACATAGCAGACTCTTTTATTGAAAGCGACGTATAATTGGCAGAGTCCTGCTTGCAAGTGGGGGTTATGGGTCTTACTCAGAGACCTGACGGCGAAATCACTCCACCAACCCTGGGATTTGAACTGGCAACCTTCTGATCAAGGGCATGGTCTCCCACTGGGCCACATACCGGTTAAGCATTGCGTGGTAGTGTAACTGCTGTGAGGAGAAGCACTGTGATACCAGGAGCATGGTGCACGCACAGACATTTCAACCTGGTAAAATCTGTTGTTTACATTCTTCCATTTTAAAGAAAAAATCTCCTTCAAAAGAAAATGTGATAAGCGTCCCAAAGCTCAGTGTCGAGTCCTATTAGCTTTGAAGTCACAACTAGGTTAGCGGTTGATCACTGATCCATGGAGAGCTGTAGAAGTTACTCTTCAAGTCACTGGGGTCAGTCTGAACAGCTCACATTCTGCTCAGAAGCAACTGGGACTGTAAAATAACTAGCATCTTGGAAAACTAATTACGCCTCACCAAATTTAGCTAAGCGTCTTGAAACATGCTGTCCATGTTCGCTATAAGCACAAATGTCATCTTGCTTGGAGATTTAATAGGTTTGAAATAACTTGCAACTAATTTAAATCAAACGACCAGCTTACACCCCCCCTAGAAAAGGAAAAATCAAAATGACACAATATCTTCATAACAGCAAAGCTTGGTATTCCGTGATACATTTATTTCCACTGTACACATCTCATTGATAGGCATAAGGAAGGAGGTGCCAATGAGGGTGCCTGCACTCATCCGCTCTGCTTAGGGAAGTGGGTTCAATGTATCTTACCCAAGTCTGACTGCTACAACTGCTACATGTACTGAGGATATCCATGTGGTGCCGGCATGTCTGGCCCTTTGAAAACATGCAGTATGCAGTAACATACATTGTACACTAAGCAGTACAAAGAAAGAACCACCATGGAGTCTTCATTTATACTTTATTATGAAGTGCAACAGAATCCCCAGTGTCATTGTGCTTACACCATTGAATACTGGCTCAAAACTCTGCAGGAAATGTTTGTACCCCAGAAAGAAGACACCTCGATTCTCGGCAGGTACAGTAAAAATGCTAAATTCCAAAGGATTCCTTACAAGCATTTTGCAATTAGCGTTTATTTAATTGTTATTCTTGATACAAAAACAGAGGTCAAGCTATCAAGTTCCTTCTACCTGAATCTATAGGGTTTTGTGCTACTTTTAAAGTTGGAAGTATATTCTAAGTGCTTTTAAGCAAACCTTAGAGGACCCTCCACGTGGCTAAAACAAGGCATCTTTTCTCACAATCGGATTACAGTGCAACATGTCTGGTTTGAGAGTAGCTCTCATTGCTGCGATTATGTCCTTTCTGAGTGACGTCGCCTGAGCGCCCATATTGTTGCCTCAGTGGGGTTTTCTCAGATCTGGAGAAACTGAATTGCTTGGAGCTGATTTCTCAGCACTAGAAGCCTATACCCTAAAGCTACTTTAAACAAACGGCAGGCAGTGCATATCCATATACCAAAGGAAGATTCTCTTTTCATGTGTAATTGGTGATTTCCTAACACTACATTGGCATTTTCCCTGATATTGTCTTTGTGTGATTAATAAGAATACTGGATTAAACCATACCTGATTTTTTTAAAGTGTTATTATAGATACTATTTTTGTAATTTTTAAAAAGTACCATGCATTAAGTATTTATTGCTGTGTAGTTCCTCGTGAGTCTTCCAAGAAATATTACCCACCGACACTACCTAGGTTTTGGCAAAATCAAAAGCTTAATAAGATTGGCATAGATTATTATTATTATTTTTTGCATGCAATAACTTTAAAAAGGTATTAACTGAATAAAAGAAAGGAATTGTTTAAAAAGTGACAAAAGCTTTGGCATTTTAATGGTGAGGGCATAGCAAAATGATAAAGTGCAAATGAAGATCTGATATGGTTTGACCAAAACAATGGGGCAAATAAATAAGCAAATAAATAAGCAAATAAATTGATAAATAAATTGCTTTACCTTGATGATGAATGCTGTGTGGTCACTGGCAGCAGTACAATATTATCCGATAATAAAAAAGTTTGACCTTTGTGAGAAATAGACATTTTTATAGTCTTCCAACAAAATTAATAATATTTAAGTTCTAAAGATTGTATTATAGAGACCCCTTGGAGAAAAAGTTAGTTTCCTGTAGTTACATGCAAAACGGTTTCCTCAGTTCAAAGTTCATGACTGAAGAAATTGTGCTATCATCAGGTTTCACAGAAAACAAAAAAATGAATGAGAAATAAGGTTCTGTATGTTTTTAGTGAGGGAGTCATGCTTCGAGTGGACTCAGAGGCGAGAAGGAGCCTTTGAAACACGCCGACTCGTAGTGCTTGTTCAGGTAGGACTTCAGGGCGAAGGTCTTGTTGCATCGTTTGCATTTGAAGTGCTTGAAGGCGGAGTGCGTCTGCATGTGCGCCCGCAGGTTGGAGCGGTCCGCGAACGCCTTTCCGCAGTGCGCGCATCCGAAGGGCTTCTCGCCCGTGTGCGAGCGCATGTGTCCCTGCAGCAGCCAGGGCCGGCTGAACGCCTTGCCGCAGATTTCACACTTGTGCTTGAGGTCGTGGGTCAGCAGGTGCATGGCCATGGCTGGCATGGAGACGTACACCTTGCCGCAAGTTGGGCACTTCTTGGCCATCTTGCTGTCGAGGCTGCGGTGCGTCTGCTTGTGCCGGCTCAGGTTGGACGACGTGGCGTACGTCTTTCCACACTCGCTGCACGTGTGCCGCTGTACCGTCCGGGGGCTGCTGACGACTTTCCTGCGCGAACGGCCGTCCGTGATAAAGAAGGCGTCCACAGTGTAGCCTTCGCTGACGGCGGCATCGCCGTTGATGTAGCCCGACGTGATCTCTGACTGCGGGCTGTCGGGCTGGTCCGAGTCAGGTGCTCCATAATCTCTGTGCATGCCAACGTAGAGGGGCTCAGGGGAGGGCACTTTAATGGCGCTGTCGCTGTCACCATCGTAAACAGACGGGCTGATGTACTCGCTGATGTACCCTGGCACGCAGAAGGACAGGAGCGCCAGTCAGTTTCTCACATACGAAAGGGGTTAACTTTGTGGCTCACATTCCCACTTACTCGAATAGTCCCCCTGTCCAAAATGCATAACGAATTCTGCTAACAGTCAAAGTAATCTTACAATCGACCTTTTTATACTTGTATAAACTATTATCCTGTCTTAGGCAGCGTTATACGTACTTTAAGGACACAGAAAGGTCGAATTAAATACCCCATTTCTTGTTGTAATCGGCAAATAAGGGCACATTGCACTAATAACTTTATGGGTGGGATTTAACCGGAGACCCGAGACGCACGTTTATTATCGCAACGCAATGAAATAGTAGTAAGCGCTTGTGGTATTTATACGCGGAATTAACGCCGTGTTATTTGAATGTGCGACGTTTCTAGTAAAAATCAAGACTCACTGAAAATTGTATACATCAAAGAAGTCCATTCACTGAGAGATCTTTAGCGGGTCTACGATAGGTTAATTTGTAAATTTTAGAGAAGTTTACGGTTAACTCATGGTATTTATTTTAATAGTTGGAAGCGAATGTTATTTTGATTAAAAATGCACTAAAGAAGGCCAAACGGTAAGGGTGAAATAGATTACATTGAAAAATAAATAAATAAAATGAAATGAGTCACCGTCTTATGATATAAGGTTTTATAGAGGCAGTAATGCAATGGGAATGACTGTTAACTGCGGCTTGGCTGCTTAGGTAATGAACTTCCCACTAAAAACTAAAATATAAACGCAGTAAGTATGACACGTCAAATGCAACACATTAACAGCTATTGTCAAATGGGCTGCATGCACCACAGTTGTCTAAAATCAAAATTTACAAATAAAGTAAGACATTTAAACACCTTTTTCGTGAAGACGCAGGCTGAGGTCGGTCCTGGATCTTCCGTACGAGCTCTCAATATCAGCAGATGAAAAATCATCCAGCTTCACCTTCTTCACCAGGAAAGACCTCGGCATGTTTTAATCCTGCACGAAGCGCTCCTTCGCTCTCAGTTCTTCTTCTTCTTCTTCTTCTTCTTCTTCTTCTCCTCCTCCTCCTCCTCATGCACCGCTGTTAAAGGGGCTTCAACACCGAGTGGCCTCGGCGTGTCGTGGCTGAAATGCCAGCACAGGACCGGGGCGAAGCTGATCTGCTGTGGCGCGTCTCTCCAGGCGGCAGAAGCACAACTTCAGCACCGGACAGCACCAAAATCCTCCGGACAGCAACGGTCAGCACTCGACACCTCTGGACAGCACCGGATAGCCCTGGACAGCACCGGACAGCGCCAGTACAGAACGGACAGCAACGGACAATCCTGAACAGCACCGGACAGCTCCCCCTCCGAGCCGCAGGTTCCCGCAGTGAAGCTCCGTGCCTCCGTTATGAAGCAGCACAGATATCGCTGTGTCACAGGCACTCTGGTCCCATGCAGGCTCCGCTTCACCGCTTCACATGCAGCCCGATGTGCTGATCGCTCCCATTTACGTAAGAAGCCACATTTAAAGCGCGCTGGCTTCCGGTCCCAGAGCGGCGCCTCCTCGCGTTTCTGCAGGCTGCTGATCAGCTGCGGGCTTTATAACAGGTTGGCCAGCGCAGCCAAGCGCTCCCTTCAGTCCGGGCAGATCTCCGGCTGGAAATCATTTACTGATGCTGTTATTCATCGCCCCCTATCACATTTATGACGAAGAGACCGTTATGCCCCTTTAGGACAAGAATGAAGGGATGTTTACTGTCATTTAGGAGCATATAAATGTAGGCTACTCCAATAACACAAGTATTATTATAATCATTATTACTGTATTACGTCGCGTTTAGATTTTCATAACGGATTTTACATTAATATGAAGGAACCATCTACTACAGTTAAAACAAACAACAAAAATACCTTTCTAAACTGAGGGGATGTATTTCAGACTATCGATTGCCTAAGTAATGTAAAGTAACGCCGTTTATATAATGCTCCCATATTTGCTATCTGTGTAGCCATCTGTCATGCAAACGCTCGTCTTTTTAACATAACCGACTTTTCACATAACTTTCATTTAACCTAATTTTCTGTGGCTTCAACACGTTTAAATGGCACAAGCCATTACATCGGCGTTTGGATGCCGTCTGAAGTTCGCACATTATCCCGCTTTTCTCCTGTTACGGAAGACAGCAGCGGATTGTCAGAGAGTACGTTTCCAACATATTAATTAATTTGACCCATTTTTATTATTTCCCATCGATTACAATCCATCAGTTCAGAAATTGAAATTGTATAGAGGAAGTCACAAAAATACGGCTTCCGAAAGTAATAATAATAATAATAATAATAATAATAATAATACATATTGTCTTGTCTTTAATAGATTTAAAATACATCTTACAGACTTTTTTTCCCCCACATAGCTTACGACAACTCCGTACATTCCGAAGGTGTGTTTGGGAAAACAAGTCTTGTTATTCAGGCACATTTGTATCTTCTAGTGTGCTGCCATCTGGAACCCAACGGGCGATTACTTTAGGAGAGACTCTAAGACAGTCAATTAAATTTGCCATTCATATGCAAGATGTACTGTTGACATAAATACCTGCGTAGGCCGTTAACTGCACAATACACAAAGGATAAGCTCTTTGAAACGTTATTTGAAAATGAATCAGGCATATATTTAATACTTTGTAATTTTACTAGGCCTACATGAATCGTATTTTTATACGACAATGTTTACTCCGATGGTTTGACGGCCAGTTCTGGAATGTTCCGTTCCTTGCGACACTTGTTTCCGGGGGTTTCGGTTCGAGAACCCCTACGCGGGCACAGGTCAAGCAGGTATGGAAAATGAATGAATGAATTAATTTGATATTTATTCCTTAAAACAATTAGATAACAACCACAATCAAAAAGTTAAAACCAGACCAAAACGTCTGAAATAATTCTGTTTTTTGGGTTGCTTAATGAGGTAAGTATGAATTATCATGTAAGCAGAGTAACTTTTGTGAAGTAAGTACAGGACTGATTGGCTGTGATGTGATACAGTATCACACCCAAACCAGCTCCAAGCTCTAAAATGAGTTAAGAATGATGCTGATTGTATTGTTCAGGCTAAATTATCAAGCAACGCAGATATCCAGACATTTTACCAAAGGTATTTACAAATTTGCCCAAAAAACAAGCGAAGAATCATTAAACAAATGGAGTGATAAATCTACAAATTTCCACCAACTACACTGTACTGTATGTTGAAGGGCAAATGTACTTGGGTAAATCGATGAATTGTGTTAATGTTTTTGTTGAGTGGCACATTGACACTTTGTGTGCGAAATGATGAGGACTGTGTCAAGCCTAGTGGCAGCAAAAAAATCCTGGTAAAATGTGAGGTCAGGGTTTGTTACAGATAATTGAGTTTAGACTTTATTTACTGAATAAATCCTCTTATCTTCAGGCATGATGCCTAAAGTAGATAAAGTCCTTCAGCCGAGTGCTCAAAGTAAAAAATAATATATAATATATAGTGTTACTGCCTTCAGTGGAGTTACAAAAATAACCGAAAACTTGAAAAGAATTGCCATTTTCAGAATAATATAGGTTTTTAATGTTGCTGTATCTGTCCGCGTGTGTGTGTGTGTGTGTGTGTGTGTATATATATATACACACACACATATAACTATTGGGGCTCACCTCTTGATCATTGAAATCTGGTGTTTCATTTGGACCCATTGCCACAGGTGTATAAAATCAAGCACCTAGGCATGCAGTCAGGTTTACAGATATTTGTTAAAGAATGGGTCGTTCTGAAGAGCTCAGTGAATTCAAGCGTGGTGTTGTCATAGGATGCCACCTTTGCAATGTCAGTTTGTGAAATTTCTTCCCTGCTAGATATTCTGCAGTCAACTGTAAGTGGTATTACTGCAAGGTGGAAGAGTTTAGGAACAACAGAAACTCAGTCACAAAGTGGCAGATCAGGTAAAGTAACAGAGCAGGGGGGGTCACTGAGTGTTGAGGTGCATAATTCATAAAAGTTGCCAAAGCTCTGTTGACTCAATAACTGCAGAGTTCCAAAGTTCCTCTGGCATTAATTCCAGCACAAAAAATTTGCGCTGGGAGCTTCTTGGAATGGGCTTCCGTGGCCGAGCAGCTGCAGGCAAGCCTCACATCACCAAGCATAATGCCAAGCATTGGATGGAGTGGTGCAAAGCACGCTGCCACTGAACTGTGGAGCAGTGGAAGCATGTTTTGTGGAGTGATGAATCACACTTCTCTGACTGGCAGTCTGATGGAAAAGTCGGGGTTTGGCAGATGCCAGGAGAACGTTACCTGCCTGACTGCATTGTGCCAGCTGTAAAGTTTGGTGGAGGAGGGATAATGGTATGGGGTTGTTTTTCAGGGGTTGGGCTAGTTCCAGTGAAGGGAATTCTTAATGCTTCAGCAAACCAAGACGTTTTTGACAATTCTGTGCTTCCAACTTTGCGTTAGCAGTTTGGGGAAGACCCTTTTCTGTTCCACCGCGACTGTGCCCCAGTGCACAGAGCAAGTTCAGACATGGTTGGGTGAGTTTGGTGTGGAAGAACTTGACTGACCCGCACAGACCCCTGGCCTCAACCCCATCAAACCACTTTGGGATGATCTAAAATGGAGGTTACGAGCCAGACCTTCACGTCCAACATCACTGCCTGACCTCACTAATGCTCATCTGGACGAATGGGCAAACACTCTCACAGACACACACCAAAATCTTGCGGAAAGCCTTCCCAGAAGGGTGGCAGTTGTTATAGCTGCAAAAGGGAGGGGGGGCAACTTCATATTGATGCCTGTAGATTTATAATGAGATGTCATACAACTCCTTGTATGTGTAATGGCCTGGTGTCCCAATACTTTTGTCCATATAATGTGTATTACAGTATAATTTAAAAACTGCAAAGTTCGTTGGACATTTCTTGTCCCAATGGCATTTGGTAGTCATGTATAGACAAAAATTAGATTATTCAACACACACACACACACACACACAGATTTTTTATGTTCACCTATATACAGGTGATTGCCAACAGACACTCAGCTCACACCAACGGCTTAAAGATCTCAGACAAAAAAATTACGGTTCTTCAAAACAAGGTGATTGGCTGCATCTTAGGGGTGGGGGCTATAAACAAGGCTGATACAGGTCTTTCACTGAGAAGCACCACCCTATAATTTTACTGTAACTTCACAAAGAGGCTAAAACGTTAAAACAGTCTCCACCCACCATGGCTGAAACAAAATATTTCTGAGACTTTTCTCAGGAAACATGTGGGCACAGAAAAATCTCCCTAGTAATGATGACAGAAGCTGAATAAGACATTCTGCATTAATAAACAGCTGCATAAAATGTCTTACATACAAAACACAAACAAACTGAAACGGGGCATTTATGACTGACAGCTGAATCTACAGTGTTGTAGATACCCCATTCATTGCAGTAATTCTGTCTCTATTCGTCATTTAATTGTATTGCCATGTATACAGTACAAGGCACTGAGGTACATTGAGCAGGGGGATAGTCTCAGTTTCTTGCCTAAAACTTACGGCCTGGTGAGTTTCACAGGTCTTCCCTCATACTCTGTCTTACCTGCAATATCTGACAACCAAATTGAGGGACTGTCAAAATTTCAGCACCAGAGAGCAAGCTGTCACTGATATCATCACCAGGCTGAAGGAAGCAGATGGTGAGGCAGCAATGTTCAAGGCACAAGACAAAGTTTGCAAAAAATATGCAGCTGAGAGACAGAACAGGGTCAGAGGTCAGGTCAGGTCATGTCACTGATGTGATGCTGCCAGTATAGGACACATTTCTTAACAATGGGTCTGGTTTCCCAAGCAGAACAGGGATCATGGGATCATTGTTACCTCACATCTGCACTCTCACAGTCTAGTTAGGCGAGAAAAACTAAGGGACACGACTGACAATTATGTACAATTCTGTCCATTTCTCTCCGCCTGGTTTGTACCATGTGAGCTGATGAGAAAGGAAACGATTTAGGAAGTGTGGAGTCTCCCTGCTTGATGAATCAGCAGCCTGGATCTGGGTAATGGGACGCCTTGTGTCAGAAGATTTTATAATTGAGATTTTGCTATCGCTCTTGCTGATGTTGTACACCATGCTGAGAGCTGGATGCCGCATATAACACAGCTCTTAGAAGAAGAATTTCCCCCTTAAATTACGATGATTGATTGGTGGTGTAATTAAGTCAAGCTGTTTCATTCTGGTACAGAAACATGAAGAATGCAAGGAGCATGTCTCTGGATACATTCACCCTTATTGATCATTCAGCAGAAGTAAAAGTAGAGAATGAATAAATGGCCAGATCATCTACAATTAGGAAAAGTTCAAGAGACTGGGTGCAGGAACACATTGCATGTGCACTTGGATACCATGCCCCTTACATCTGCCCAGGGCCACACCTCATTCACTCAGGGCCATGCCTCATCCACAAAGAGCCACACCTCATTCACTCAGGGCGTGATTCATCCACAAAGAGCCACGCCTCACTCACTCATGGCCACGCCTCCTCCATGCAAAGGCACGCCTCATCTACTTAAAGCCACACCACATTTTCTCAGAGCCACGCCTTACTCACCCAAGGCCACACCTCATTCACTCAGGGCCACACCTCCTCCATACAGAGCCACGCCTCATTCACTCAGGGCCACGCCTCACTTTCTCAGGGCCACTCCGTACTCACCCAAGGCCACACCTCATTCACTCAGGGCTATGCCTCCTCCATGCAAAGCCACACCTCATTCACTCAGGGCCGTGCCTCATTCACAAAGAGCCACGCCTCACTCACTCAAGGCTACGTCTTCTCCATGCAAAGCCACGCCTCATCTACTTAAAGCCACGCCTCATTTTCTTAGGGCCACACCTTACTCACCCAAAGCCACACCTCATTCACTCAGGGTTGCGTCGCCTCCTCCATGCAGACCCACGCTTCATTCACTCAGGGCCATTCCTCATTCTCTTAGGGCCACTCCGTACTCACCCAAGGCCACACCTTATTCACTCAGGGCCATGCCTCCTCCATGCAGAGCCACGCCTCATTCACTCAGGGCCACGCCTCCTCCTCCATGCCTTATCCGTGGACACCAAGGCACCGAGTCACCGTGCGGCGTTAAATAAGCCACGCCAATACCAATGTATCTGCCCCATGAACCTTCTCTCACAACATGACTTCAAAGTTCATAAATCACAGAGGGGCCCCCGGGGGCCTCCAGGAGCGGAGAAGCAGCCTGCTTTCCTGGCTCTTTCCAGCAGCCTCACTGCGTTTTTTAGCACCTGAGGAGCACTGCCGTTTGAAATGCGATTAGAACAGCTGTGCTTGCTCAGTCTGGCGCACTGGCATCCTCCCCCATAGTCCCCTGTAATTACCCCCCCATCCTCCTGAAGGAGCCAGCGAGCCAGCAGCTTCCAGGGCCCCTGCATGCCTCTCTCCCATTCCCGCGAGCGTCCATGAGGGAAACCGGCCTCGTTATCCTCTGAACTGAAGAAGGGCGTCTATCAGTAACGAGGAGCAGGCATCAGATGGGCCAGACTCTGGGATGTTTGCTGCTTTTGCTGCTCCACTAACCCCCTGACAGGCTGACAGGGGCGGCGCTCACCGGCTTATCAGTGTCGGGTGCCTCTTTGATGCCCGTCTTTGGAAGTCATATCTTTTTTTAATCCAGTATACAGAGATAGGAAGACATCACAGGTGTTATGGTGAAATTACGGAGGATCACTCATCATGCGAGATTACAGTCACAAACAGGCGTGTCCTTCAGCGGAATAAACAAACATCGAATTAAACAGAACATCTTCTATTCTGCTTAAAGTCTGGTCGACAGATTGGTTACACCATTAGGAACTAGGTGGCAATAGCCTAGCATGGCGAGAGGTTTGAATTCAGCCTTTATAAAGTCAACCAGCATGGCGCTGGCTTAAATTGTGAAGTAACGTATTTTATTGTCCTATTATCAGTGTCCCTGTGGAGTCGAGGACCACGGAATAATCTATGATTTAGATTCAGAAAATAAAGTTGCGGCTTTGTTTTCCAGATAATGTCCCACAGCCCAGTGGATGGATTGATTGTAAATTAAAACCCAAGAGAAAATGCTTTGTTCAGCGAAGATCTCCTGCGTACTTAAAACATTGGGTGTTTCTGGAAGAAGATGGCTGTTGGCTGTCCAAGGAGCCCATATGGTCGCCTCAGCGGACTGGCTTTGTTCATTTCAGAAAGCACAGAATCAACATGGAAACATGACAGCCAGCAGCTACTGTCTGCAGATCATATACAGACACGGGGTGGTACAGTGAAGCTCAAACATGATAGATAAACAGCACAATCTGCACAACTGGGGCTGAAACACCAACCAGCAGCGGTGAGGGCATCTTCACTCTCAGCACAATTAAAAACTGCTTTAAAATGCATCCACAGGCTTCAAAAAGGCCGCCTCAACAACACCTCATTGAAACCTAATATATACTTTTGCTCTCAGTTCTTTTAACATTTTTCCAATAATTTTGATTGTTGGTTTTAACAAGTTGGCTGAACTGAGTAGTACATATTTATATTGTACATATATGCCATAAGTGTTTGTGCTTACAGTTATCTACTCATTAACATAATGTACCTATATGCAGTAAATATTAATATAGTATAGCCATATGCTCTGAGTATTTCTAAAGTGTGCCTATGTGCTCTCAGTTTTTACACAGTATACCTCTATGTTCTTGGCATTTGTATAATGTACATGTGTGCTCTGAGTAATTGTATAGTATACATATGTGCTCTAAGTTATTGTATAGTATACGCTCAAATGCCCAGTGTGCATTCTCTATGAGGTTCTGAGCCACTCCTTAGTGTCCCGTGACGCTGAGCCGCTGGTCCCCCTCCAGATGGTTGCAGGCATTGGGTCTGTCTGCTGTTGTTCCCGTTTAATGAGAGCTGTTCTCTGCCGCAGGATGTATAGATGCACGTATGTGGAGGGAGGCGACAGGTGTGATTAATTACTCCACATTAACACCACTGCCGCTACGTCAGTCTGTTCTTACACATCACCTCTCACAGGGCTGCTCTCCCTGCTCTTCGCTTTAGTTTTGCAGTACAGAGTCCAGAATAAACGGCCATGATGCCAATATGCACATGTCACTGGCAACCCGAGGGACGGCCATTGAAAGTGCTGTTATGGAAAGACTGGCCAACAGTACGATGCCTCTCCCCTCATTCCCGGCTGCTCTCTGGCAGCCAGCATTCTGGAGCTGTTTCCCTTGCATTGTTTTTAATGCAGAGTTAACAGCTACTTGGGAATGAAACTACAGGGATTTTTGGGTTGCCAGACTGAGCATTCAGACTGGAAGCCTTAGCAATATACCGGCATTAAATAGTTGCTCTTTACAGCCACTGTCCTGGGTTTTGTAATCAGCACCTGTTTAGGGCACCTGTTTAGCATCTTACACGAGTGCTCCTCATATGGAACCAAGTCTGTGCCAGAATCCAATGAAGCCCCCCCCTCCCCCCACCCCCCAG
>JAODJX010000136.1:5283037-5301296 GCA_026776945.1 Isichthys henryi | reverse complement strand
CCCATGCCCCCACCCCCCAGATCAAGATAAGGTAACCATAAGAGCATATTGCTTTGGGTCTCGACATACATGTCATGCTAATTTGCACAGGAAAACAAATTATGAGTTAAAATAAAACATTGTAGGTCAACCAAAAATAAATGTTTTAAGGTTCAACCCGAAGAAGAACCTACTTACTTTTTCATATTTCTCTTACATGAGTAATAGAAGAGGCACGGCCCCTACAAATATTCATCTTTATTGCATTTTTTTTACCCTCATTCCCTTGTGAATTAGAGGGTCATGTGATCTACACTGTAAATGTTACATAGGAACAGGGGAGATGAGCACTGCAAAAGTTCCTACAGTTCCTATCGCTCACGCGACACCACAATCGGTACAGGTATAATGGTACGAGAGTGAATGGAGAGCCAGAGCAGACGAGCATGGAGGCAGCTCACGATGACGCTGGCGACAGAGATACAGGGCGAATCACACAAGACAAGACACATCGCACATGCCCAGTCAGAGAGCTGTCTGATTCCTGTAGAGCAGAATACGACAGAGAGGCGGACACCCCCAAACAAACAAAGAGAGGACGGCTGAGTCGATCAGACGCCTTTTCTCCAGAAAGTGACTTAGATAATTTAATAAATGTCACAAAACCTAACAGCTGGCTGGTTTGGGGAAATGAGAGGATAACAGAATAGCCGGTTTCACTCAGTAACTGTATCTCTCATGACGTACAGCTGCCTGGACGAGGGCGTTTGCAGCAGAGATGAAGTGTGTCAGTAGCGTTTCACTCACACCTTTTCAGAGCAGAGATACTCACCAGGACCCACAACTCAGGCAGCCTTTCAGTGTCGTTAGACTCTGCTCCCTGTGGGGGGTGCGTGCTGTGTCGGTGGGGGCCGGTCTCCTCGCTCAGCTCTTGACTTTTTGGTGGGGAGATGGCGGGGGGCGGGGTGGTCACAATGCCGGGCAGTCAGGGTAGCGGACCCACCACAGTGCCAATCGCAATGAACTTTAGCAGTGGCCCCAGCGTGGGTGTTACCGCCAGAGTGAGGCACCGTGGCGACCGAGAGGCTTGTGTCCAGATCTGTGCAGTTTTGCTCCCCTTTACCAAACCACAGAGCTGCACAGGAAGCACCAAGAGCAGGAGAACCCCAGTGGGTCTGGCTGTCTGTGAAAATGGAGGGGAGGCCTGTTTTATCAGCTCCCTCCCCCCGGCAGTCGCACCCTCGCAAGCCAGCCGCACACATTCGCACAGCTTAGGCGATGACTTAACTCTCGATGTAGGTGTCTTCCTCCGTCACCTGACTGCTAAGTACTGCACCACCTGCAGTATTTTTCCCCTCAGATTTAAATATGTTCTTCGCCTGGGTTGACAGCTGTGCTTCTCAATTGAATTTAAACTATAAGTAAGAATTTTATACTGGGCTTTTCATAATCGTATTAATGTAGGCAGTCAAAGGCGTGACGGAATTGCAGAGGATGTTGGGACGCTTCACGTGTGCGACATTAAGACAAACACATACATGATACATAACAATGATGTTATTAGTGTTCTCGCAATGTTGACACCCAAACTCAGAGATATTCATTTAGAGGGTATGGCTATGCAGAGCTCGTAATAACCTGAAAATGAAGCCTTATTTATACAACGTTCACAACTTTTCGTGTACTGCAGATCCTCACCTGGCCCTCGGTTACAGTGCAGGCCCTTGGTTACAGTGCAGGCCCTTTCTTAGGATGCAGACCTTTAGTTACCGCACAGGCCCTCGGATATGGTGCTGCCTTCGGTTACGGCACAGGCGCAGGCTCTCGACTAGGGTGTTGCCTTCAGTTACGGTGATGCCTTCGGTTACGGTGCTGCCTTCGGTTACGGTGATGCCTTCGGTTATGGTGCTGCCTTTGGTTACGGTGCTGGTTTCAGTTACGGTGCTGCCTTGGGTTACGGCGCTCAGTTCAGTTATGACGCTGCCTTCGGTTATGGCGCTCAGTTCGGTTATGATGCTGCCTTCAGTTACGAAGCTGCCTTCGGTTATGGCGCTCAGTTCGGTTATGATGCTGCCTTCAGTTACGAAGCTGCCTTCGGTTACGGCGCTCAGTTCGGTTACGATGCTGCCTTCGGTTACGGTGCTCAGTTCGGTTACGGTGCTCAGTTCAGTTACGGTGCTCAGTTCGGTTACGACGCTGCCTTCGGTTACGGCGCTCAGTTCGGTTACGGTGCTCAGTTCGGTTACGACGCTGCCTTCGGTTACGGTGCTCAGTTCGGTTATGGTGCTCAGTTCGGTTACGACGCTGCCTTCGGTTACGGCGCTCAATTCGGTTACGATGCTGCCTTCGGTTACGGCACTCAATTCGGTTACGATGCTGCCTTCAGTTACGAAGCTGCCTTCGGTTACGGCGCTCAGTTCGGTTACGGTGCTCAGTTCGGTTACGACGCTGCCTTCGGTTAGGGTGCTCAGTTCGGTTACGGTGCTCAGTTCGGTTACGACGCTGCCTTCGGTTACGGCACTCAGTTCGGTTACGATGCTGCCTTCAGTTACGAAGCTGCCTTCGGTTACGGCGCTCAGTTCGGTTACGATGCTGCCTTCAGTTACGACAGTGCCTTCGGTTACGGTGCTCAGTTCGGTTACGATGCTGCCTTCAGTTATGACGCTGCCTTCGGTTACGGCGCTCAGTTCGGTTACGATGCTGCCTTCAGTTACGAAGCTGCCTTCGGTTACGGCGCTCAGTTCGGTTACAATGCTGCCTTCAGTTATGACGCTGCCTTCGGTTACGGCGCTCAGTTCGGTTACGACGCTGCCTTCGGTTATGGCGCTCAGTTCGGTTACGATGCTGCCTTCACTTACGACGGTGCCTTCGGTTACGGCGCTTAGTTCTGTTACTACGCTGCCTTCGGTTATGGCGCTCAGTTCGGTTACGATGCTGCCTTCACTTACGACGCTCAGTTCTGTTACGGCGCTGCCTTCGGTTATGCCGCTGAGTTCAGTTATGACGCTGCCTTCGGTTATGGCGCTCAGTTCGGTTACGGCGCTCAGTTCGTGTACGACGCTGCCTTCGGTTACGCCGCTCAGTTCTGTTATGACGCTGCCTTCAGTTATGACGCTGCCTTCGGTTATGGCGCTCAGTTCGGTTACGACGCTGCCTTCAGTTATGACGCTGCCTTCAGTTACTGCGCTCAGTTTGGTTACAACGCTGCCTTCAGTTATGACGCTGCCTTCACTTACGACGGTGCCTTCGGTTACGGCGCTCAATTTGGTTACGACGCTGCCTTCGGTTACGGCGCTCAGTTCGGTTACGACGCTGCCTTCAGTTATGACGCTGCCTTTGGTTACGGCGCTCAGTTCTGTTACGGCGCTGCCTTCGGTTATGCCGCTGAGTTCAGTTATGACGCTGCCTTCGGTTATGGCGCTCAGTTCGGTTACGGCGCTCAGTTCGTGTACGACGCTGCCTTCGGTTACGCCGCTCAGTTCTGTTATGACGCTGCCTTCAGTTATGACGCTGCCTTCGGTTATGGCGCTCAGTTCGGTTACGACGCTGCCTTCAGTTATGACGCTGCCTTCAGTTACTGCGCTCAGTTTGGTTACAACGCTGCCTTCAGTTATGACGCTGCCTTCACTTACGACGGTGCCTTCGGTTACGGCGCTCAATTTGGTTACGACGCTGCCTTCAGTTATGACGCTGCCTTTGGTTACGGCGCTCAGTTCGGTTATGACACTTGCAGTTACAGTGCAGCCCTTAGTTACAGCATAGCCCCTGGTTACAGTCTGACTCCTTGTTAATTTCACAGCAGCCTCTGTCTCTGATAGCTGCCCGCTCATCGCCGGTGTTCTGCCGCATGCTCCCTACTCTTGTTGCAGAAGCGGGGGCTCCATTTTCAGGAGATCGTTGCCCCCTGAAGTTGGCTGGACAGCATGCAGGTCATTAGGAAGAATCATGCTGCCATCTTTTACATAAGATCACAGATCCCACCCTGACAGCAGACAGAAGCGGTTCCACATGCAAGCTCCTCTCCACTTGCTTTCCTGAACCATCACCCACTAGACCAAGGGGCTTCTGGAAGTGAAAGACTGAGACAGCAGGTGCCAACTCCATCACAGCTGTGGGTAACCCTTAGTGACAGCGAGGCCTTTTATTCACTGTTGCATTAACAGTACTGTGTAGCATATATGGCCCTGGACGTCTGCCCGGGAAGTCCCCCCCCCCCCCCCCACCAGCTATTCTCCCCTGCAACCCTCATTAAATTATGGAGGTGCCACCCTGTCCAGGAGTCACTGATCTGGACACTGTGTTCAGGCAACAATTTGCGCTTGAATCATAAGGTTGACTCATTTAGATATAAAGCTTGCCATAGACCACAAGTATCTTCCTGTGATACTAATGAGATCTGAGCGAAGTGGGAGTCCAGTGCAGCCATAGAGATCATTCAGTGGTCAACAAAACACAAACCAGATGCTGCTATTCAGTCACGTTGACAAACAAAACACAACTGGAGGGTGACTGCTGTACCATCCAGACTCGCCATGCAAGAATGCAACATCTCCATGCTGGCTCTCCATGCAGCAACTTAAGAGTCGCATTCATTGAACACTGAAGAAAGATCATGGCATGTAGACCAAGCAGCGACTGCTCATTGTTGCTGGTGATCAGGCACGTTTAGACATTCCAGCATTCATTCATCTCCCAGTACAGGATGAGGTCGCTGGCGCCCATCCCAGGCAGTCCCTTTGCAGGGTACACACACACACACACACACACACACACACACACACACACACAATTTAGAGATGCCAATTTACTGTGACCATGGGAGGAAACTCCTCACAGAGAGAACTGGGGGTGGGATTCAAACCTCCAGCCACGGAGGTGTGCAGCCACACCTCCACCCCCCGAAGCACAGTGCCACCTGCCTACGGGAGGCAGTAATGGCCGTTTTTCATTGTGCCGTATTAATGTGCAGTATATCTTATAGGGTAACACTAGGTGCAGCAGAAAGCAGTGCTGTCGCAGCGTTGTATAAAGTATCATTATCCCGGCAGATGCGTAGTATTTTCTGGGTGTCAAGAGGTAGCTGTGTGCTGAGGGAGCGCGAATTATACGCCCGTTTTCCCTGTGCGCCTCATAAAGCTGCTTCACGCCGTGAGCGGGGTGCCGAGGATCACTCCTCAGGGACCGAATTAAGCAGCGACCTTGACGTAACAATTTATTATCCTTTAAGTGCAATGCAGCCCATTGTGGTATAATTGACTTGACCTATAAATGTCAAATTAAAGCCACTTTCAGAAGCAGTGGAATTTGCCGGCTTTTTTCCGCGTCACACGGGTCAGTCGTGCGCAGCTCCGGACGCTGACGGGGACATCTGCGTGCGACTCGCCTCCCGACCGGCACGTGGGCCAGGGTGCCCCTACCGCCGGCGACGAATTACCGGCGACTTCCAGCATTCCCCCGTTAGCGGGCGGACAGCCTGCTGTGCGGAGCCAGGTGCTGCAGGAAGACGGCAACACGAGCGGGACGAGCAGACAGAGAGAGAGAAAGGCGGCTTCAATAGGCAGCTGATTTAAGATGAGCCGTCCTCTCGAAAGGCGCAGAGTGTCTGGCAGCGGCCGAGAGTCACCTGCTCACAGCTCAAATTGGCCCTTGTGGTGCCTATTCACTACCTCCCGCCCCCTCCTCCCCCCAGCCCCGCATTCGGGGGGCTGAATACGGCACTTAGAGGGACACTTTAGCCTGGTTTCCGTGCAGCTTTGATTATTCACCTCATTAAGTCCCAGAGATGTGTGGACTTTGAGAGGTTTGTGTTAACCCCCCCCCCAGATAAAAATAAGCGACATTCTCTCCAGCGAAGCTGCTCCTTTTCAACTGTTTTCCGTGTAGATGTTGCTCAGTGTTTCTCCTCCTCACACTAAAACCGCACATCTCCTGAACAGCGGCCTCTGTTACTCCTGATCTGCATGGTCTTTTTGTTATAAACTACACACGGCTAGTTTGGTGACACAGGTGCCTGTCACACTCTCTCTTCTCCAACCTGAAAAACTCTGCCATTACTTTATTCGAAAGTGGCCTAGATATGGTTCCTATCCCAGATTCTTTTAGCAAACCTCCCATATATCTTTGATACTTCGCCGCATGAGCGTGCACTAAACTGAGCAGGAAATATACCTCGATCCATTGCGAAACTCAGAATCATATTTCAAAATAGCCAGAAACAGATAAAAACCAGGTAATTTTCAATACAGTACTCCATGCTACACTACTAGATTCTCAGGGTAATGAATACGGGTTACCGTGTTTAGTTAACGTGTGGAGTTTTTGCTCCAGCATGCGCTGAGCGCATCGTAAGCATACTTCAAATCACACTAAGATTGCTTCCGCTGCCTGCCAGCACTGTGTTTGCCACCAAACGCCGATTCAAACTTACTCTCCTTCCGTTTTCAACCGCACCAATGTTGCAGTCGCTTTACCAAGATGATAGAATGCTTATAAGGTGACAAAGCTAAGAAATTACGAGGTAGGGAAACATCTTCATGCCGTGTGAAGTTGAATCGGATCCAGATACATTTCAGCATCAATCACTGTCACCCTGAACTATTTAGTCAACAATCTCAAAAGCTTTTGAATGACAGATAAGTCTGATTAACAAAGACTGCCACTGTTATTTTTACAATTCCTGAAACCGGGATGGTGCGATAGGAAGAGAGTGGGAATTCACTTGTCACACCAGATATGTGACAAAGACGAATGGAAATGCTTCTGTAGTAGCTCAGCATATTGCACTTAAGTGCCGTTCCTCTGCTGATAAGCAAAGAACGTTCCACTTCTGGGGGTATAGCTCCCATCTGGACCAGGGCAGTTTATCGTACTTCATCTGATCTACTTCACCGGACTGGGTTACCTGTTTCATTTTCACAGATAGGACAGCAGGAGGTCGCCATGCGGGGATTTCATCCTCAGGGACTGCCACCGCTAATTCCCGTACCAGAAATGTGCGGCTGCAAAACAAGCTTGCGGCTGGCAGACAAGCGATCCTGCCCCCCTCCCAGCTCGGCAGAGGACAAGACAGAGGTGATGGACTGGTTCCTTTGCACACAGACCCCTTGCTGAAAGCTCACCTTAATTCTACACTGTAAAATACCAGCTCAAATAAATTTCTGTTTCATTTCTACTACAACCCATGTGCCCCAGTCTCAGGATCCTGTTGACTGACCTACACAGTACACAGAACCAATAACATGAATAATAAACATGTTTAATATCATAAATATATATCTAAATGGTTGTTTATTACAGGGTCCAGATCAAGTTTGGATTGTCCAGTGTACAATCTGGCATTTATCTTTTCTTTGTCTCAGAATAAAAGAGCCACTTGTTTTCATCACAACGCAGGCATTTTAGGGTCTAGATATGATGTCATCGCCTGGACCCCAAGGAGGCCATGCACAAGCTATACCCCGAATTCTCCCATAAGCCCCGATCTGACAGCTAAGCCCGATTAGCAATCCAGAAGAACTGAAAAAAGAAAAGTATCACGAGGAGTAAATAGTGTCTTAAATGGACGCTGGGAACAAAGCTGATATCTAAAATCACAGATTATCCCTCCTTCTGTGAAAACGTGTCTGCAGGTGGTTTTACTGTGTATACATTCTAGGAGTTCCCGTCATGCATCCGCAAGTTACACGGTCCACCCTACTGGTCAAACAAAGGCGCTGTGCACACAAGAGACATTACGCGCGAATCGAATTTGCTAGGCTATTGAGAAAACCGTGAAGATCATGTGCAATTATCAGTGACTGGACTGTACGGAGACGTTCAGACACCCTGCAGAAGGGAGCCCTACAAGGCACCATTGTCCCAGAAGACAGTGATGAATGAGATCCCACTTAATATAAAGGCTCACGTCACAGAAAGTAATTTCCCACTTCTGTCGTTATAATTTAGTTCCAGAAAAATTGGTCTTCTAACAGTAACCAGAGTACACAGAGGCAAAGGTATGTTTGTATTTAATTTAATTTCAAAGCTATATCTACAAGGCATTGCTGTTTATTTAACATCTTAAATGCACAGAACAACAGCATTACTATAGATTAGGAAAGCTTAGCATTTCTGTAGTTAATAAAGTGCAACAGATAAACAGGCACAAATCACTAAAGACATCATACCGTATAGACTCAACTGACATTTTACTCAGTTATTCAGCAGCTTTAGATAGTTTAGTTTAGCTTAGTTTAAGTTAACCCACATCAAAATGCGACTGCTGCCATGATGCTTAGCGTCAACCCAAAGGGATTTTACAGACATAAAACTATGCAAACTATTAATTAATAAACCATTGTAAAAACATTTTGATTGTCTCTGGTAAATATTCTGTAGAAATGTTTGTATAAAAGCTCTTGAAACTGGCCCAGAATAGTCACTGAAGGAAAAACCTCAGTACAGTAAAAGGAAATACACAGTATGGATGCTTGAATGCTTGAAAGAATTACAGCAATATAAATAAAAATAAATAAATACACTATATAAACAACCGTTTTGAGACATCTAGCCATTACACCTACAGGAACTTTTATGGCATCTCATTCTAAATCCCCAGGCATCAATATGGAGTCGGTCTCCCATTTGCAGCTATAACAGTTGCTGATCTTCTGGGAAGGCTTTCCACAAGATTTTGTACTGTGTCTGTGGGAATTTTTGCCCATTCATCCATAAGAGCATTTGTGAGGTCAGGCACTGATGCTGGACACGAAGGCCTGGCTCGCAACCTCCATTCTAGTTCATCCCGAAGGTGTTCGGCGAGGTTGAGGTCAGGGATCTGTGTTGGCCAATCAAGTTCTTCCACACCAGACTCACCCAACCATGTCTTAGTGGCCCAGAAGGACCTTCCCTGAACTGTTACCATAAAGTTCGAAGCATAAAGTTGTCCAAAATGTCTTGGTATGCTGAATCATTAAAAGTTCCATTCACTGGAACTAAGTGGCTTAGCCTAACCCCTGAAGAACACCCCTGTAAGTCCATACCATTACCCCTCCTCCACCAAACTTTACAGTTGGCACAATACAGTCAAGCAGGTAACGTCCTTCTGGCATCTGCCAAACCCAGACTCATGTATCATGCAAGACAAAGAACCGTGATTCGTCACTCCACAAAACATGCTTCCACTGCTCCACAGTTCAGTGGCAGCGTGCTTTGCACCACTCCATCCAATGCTTGGCATTATGCTTGGTGATGTGAGGCTTGCATGCAGCTTCTTGGCCACGGAAGCCCATTCCAAGAAGCTCCCGGTGCACAGATTTTGTGCTGGGATTAATGCCAGAGGAAGTTTGGAACTCTGCATTTACTCAACAGAGCTTTGGCAACTTCTACGCACTCTGTACCTCAGCACTCGATGACCCTGCACTCTTACTTTACGTGGTATGTTACGTTGTGGCTGAGTTTCTGTTGCTCCTAAACACTTCCACTTTGCAGTAATACCACTTATAGTTCACCATGGAATATCTAGTAGGGAAGAAATTTCACTTATTGCAAAGGTGGCATCCTATTGCAAAAGTGGCACCCTATGGATCTGGATGAAGTACATGAATTCAGTGGTTAAGAGGTGAGTCCCAGTGCTTTTCTCCATATAGTGCAAGTGAATGTAGGTGACGTGTCACTCACACCTTCTTGAGTTTGAGCATAAAATAATAAATTGCAGACTGCAAAATGAATTTAGATGGATGGATTTAGATTATATTTAGATGGACACCTAAACAAATAGCCAAGGTTCTTCAAGGATCAAGTGAAGCAAACAAATACAACAAAATTTAGTAGCTGCTTCTGTAATTACATACTTCCATAAATAACAAGCAAATACTGTATGTGTGCAAACAATCAGCTTAGTATTAAATACGTACTATAGATAGGAATAAATCAGTGGTCCACATTCCTTTGGAATGCTGTTAAACATGTTCGATGCAGATTTTAAACCATCACATCCTTTGGCAGTGCTTTGTCTACTGACTTCTCACTGACTCTGTGCCATAGCGTGCTGTCAAACAGCACTGATGTTACAAGCTGCCATACAGCTATCATTTTAATTAGCTTCTGTTCACCATTTGCAAAAGCAATTAGTGGTGCTGTTTGTTTGCCTGAGGTACTTGTATAGGCACTTATACTCACCAACTGGGTTTCCCTGGGTCTAACATCTGGGTCTGGGATCCTTTCTGTGCTCACCCCCCTGTTTCTGACAGCTCCACCCCCCCAGTCCCTGTCAGCCCCACCCCTCAGTCCCTGTCAGTCCCACCTCTTGTCCTTGTCAGCTCTGCCCCCCAAGTCCTTATCAGCCCCACCCCTCAGTCCCTGTCAGCTCCGCCCCCCAAATCCTTGTCAACCCCATCCCTCGGTCCCTATCAGCTCCACCCACCCAGTCCTTGTCAGCTCCACCCCCGCCAGTGCCTGTCAGCCCCACCCTCTACCTTGAAAAAAAGATCAGGGAACCCCAGTACAAGGTGAATTAAACATATTATACATTAGCAGCTGTGCTTATTTAATGTTCATTTATGTTATGAATATAAAAAAAAATACATTTGCATAACTATACAATTCTAGATGCTTCAAATTACAGGCAGAATATGACACTATAAATAGATTTTTGTTCTTCCTGACCTAAAATTTGACAATAAATGCTGTCCAGTAATTATCTTCAAACAAATACACTTTTGCTTTAATCCTTATGCTATGGTATACATATCACGAGAATGTATATGTATATTACGCCCATACTTACGCATTAGTGTTATGCCATATCTATTTTTCATGATGACGTATTATTATTTGATATAGCATCATTGAATGCATTACACAGTAATGCAAGGTTTACAGTACTGAACCCAGTCAATGTTTCAAGAGGAATGTGTTCAATTTGTGGAGTAGCAAGAGATTACTTAAAATAGCTTCCAAGGATACCCTGAGAGGGCTTTCAATAATAGCCTGAGATAGACTATAAGGATAGCCTGTGATAGACTCTAATGATAGCCTGTGATAGACTCCAATGATAGCCTGAGATAGGGATAGGCTGTGATACACTCCAATGATAGCCTGAGATAGCCTAAGGGATAGCATGAGATAGGGACAGCCTGTGATAGACTCCAATGATGGTCTGAGATAGCCTAAGGGATAGCATGAGATAGGGATAGCCTGTGATAGACTCCAATGATAGCCTGAGAAGGCCTAAGGGACAGCATGAGATAGGGATAGCCTGTGATAGACTCCAATGATAGTCTGAGATAGCCTAAGGGATAGCATGAGATAGGGATAGCCTGTGATAGACTCCAATGATAGTCTGAGATAGCCTAAGGGACAGCATGAGATAGGGATAGTCTGAGATAGCCTAAGGGATAGCATGAGATAGGGATAGCCTGTGATAGACTCCAATGATAGCCTGAGAAGGCCTAAGGGACAGCATGAGATAGGGATAGCCTGTGATAGACTCCAATGATAGTCTGAGATAGCCTAAGGGATAGCATGAGATAGGGATAGCCTGTGATAGACTCCAATGATAGCCTGAGATAGCCTAAAGAATAGCATGAGATAGGGACAGCCTGTGATAGACTCCAATGATAGCCTGAGAAGGCCTAAGGGACAGCATGAGATAGGGGTAGCCTGTGATAGACTCCAATGATAGTCTGAGATAGACTCCAATGATAGCCTGAGATAGAGACAGCCTGTGATAGACTCCAATGATAGCCTGAGATAGCCTAAGGGATAGCATGAGATAGGGACAGCCTGTGATAGACTCTAATGATAGCCTGAGATAGCCTAAGGGATAGCATGAGATAGGGACAGCCTGTGATAGACCCTAATGATAGTCTGAGATAGCCTAAGGGATAGCATGAGATAGGGATAGTCTGTGATAGACTCCAATGATAGTCTGAGATAGCCTAAGGGATAGCATGAGATAGGGATAGCCTGTGATAGACTCCAATGATAGTCTGAGATAGCCTAAGGGATAGCATGAGATTGGGACAGCCTGTGATAGACTCCCATGAAAGTCTGAGATACCCTCCAAGGATAGCCTAATCCAAAGATGCATGAACATGCAATTCACCCCTAATAAAGTCAACCTGCTGCCTAAATGACCTCCTTAAAATAGAAGCCACTTCCAAATTTTACACAGATCTTGAGCACAATGGACCTTGTATCGTTTTTATGTGAAAGAACAGTACATCGATTACACTGAGATCACATACAAACAGACAGACAATGTGGGAGGGGTTGTGTTTCCTCTGATCGATTCTAGACCCCTGTGGGTTAGGGACACGTTCCATGTCTGAGCTATTAGTCACTGAGGGAATAGAAGAGACTGATCTAGGTAATATTTCTCTAAAGGTATGCTAAAAATAAAAGGTCACGTAACGAATGATTGTTTTACTTAATGCTTTAAGAGCATAGCATGTACCCTAAGAATCACTAACAGGTTCCTGAATCTATGATTTTTTATAGCTGTTTAAGAAGCTCAGAAGCTTTTTTTCAACAGTGTGAATGCTTTTTATTGTTATCTATATTATCAATATTTTATTGTTATTTACTGTTTTTTATTGTTTTATTGTTGGGTCTTAAGCAAACTACCTTCCCCAAACCTAAGCTGGTACTGCCACTGATCAACTTCATAGACACTGTGCTTTCTATATGCACTGTCAATGCATTTCCTATGTGCAGTGATACCGTCAACCAGACTGGCACAATCCCTCTAGGCACTCAAAACAAATAGAAATACTCCTGTATGTATGTGACATCCATATAAATATTCAGGAAGCAATGAAACACAAACCTGCACAGTTCACTGCGCCTAACTGCTGGGTAACACCTACCTCAGCTTAACAAAACACCCGAAAATCCACCACTGTTTTGTGACTTGCTTAACTAAAATATATCCATCCATTTTCTGTAACCACCTGTATTATTCAGGGTCACAGGAGGTTCTGGAGCTTATCCCAGAGGTTACCGGTGCAAGAGCAACTCAGGATGTGGCAGCAACCTGTCGCAGGGCACACTCACACCTACAAGTGATTTGGTAATGCCAATTAACTTCAGCATGTTTATTGACTGTGGGGGGAATCCGGAGTATCAAGAGGAAACCTCACGATGACGCAGGAAGAACATGCACACTCCACACACACGGAGTCACGGCAGAGACTCGAACCCAGGACCCAGAGGTGTCAAACAGTAGGGTTAACCACTGCACCACCATGCTGCCCCACTGAAAAACACATACATTTTTTTTTAATTATTCTTCTTTATATAATGTAATTTAATACTTATATCTTTAAAATGTGTAACTTTCTATAACCTAGTGGTTACCGTTGATAGTATATAACACACTTGGTTGTATAACAGTTTCATAAAGGATGCAGTGCTTAGGTAGGTTGGAAATATTACCATGATCACTCATTATTACATGCTAATTGAGTTTAGCACTTTAGCGCTGCATGGTGAACCAGACCAGCACCTCAAGAGCATCAGAGTGTTGGCATGTTGATGTGGCTTTGTGTCTGTATATCGATATAACAATGTCATTTTTAAGGATACTGCAGTTGTGTCTTGAAGTAAGAACAGTAGTTAGAGTATGGAATAGAGTATGGAATTGTCTTCCCGTAGTGCAAGCTAAAAACCCGGGTTCCTTTAAATCAGAGCTAGATAAGATTTTAACAACTCTGAGCTATTAGTTAAGTTCTCCCCAAACGAGCTTGATGGGCCGAATTGCCTCCTCTCCTTTGTAAATTTCTCTTGTTCTTTTGTTCTATCAGTAAGGTATGTCTTGAGCCATTCAGTGTGGTCTGTGATACCAGGCAATTCACCCGTCTTTCATTATACTGCAGGTCTGCTGGTTTTACTTGACCTACTGTCAAAGGATCAATTGTATTGCATAATTAAACCAAGTATTTTTGGAATGCATCATATATTGTGAAAAATAAGAATAATATGATTATGTATTATATATAGATTATAGAACATATCTATAAAAAGGATATCAGTGGAATAGGTACATATTGAAATGATGTGATATCAATGTGATGTGTATTTTGTAATCTAAGTACTTGAATATAATGGATACTGTATAGGTATTAAATATAAATGATTATATTAAGAAATGTAGATGCATTGTGGACATCGATTGCTTTTATGGAAAAAGAATGGAGATTTGCGTATGTGTGTGGGTTACCTGCGGTTACACGCACACACGGGGCATGACGTCACCCCTTGGCACAGTGATGCATCACCAGCAGCTCATACAGGACTCAGCGGCGCCTCTCTTCTTTCTGACAGTAGCACCAGCTAGTAGGCAGTGGAGTACAAAGGCTGCTGCCTCTTTCAGACTCAGCTCAATCCAGGCGATCGCACCCATAGCAGGACCTTCAATAAGCTGAAATATCTGCTGTCAATCTCCGCACCGCTGGATCTCCCCCAACTCCAGTTGACTGACTGTGTTCTACTGATGCTTTACTGGATGTGTTGACGTGTTGGGTGCATTGTTGTCTCTGGGAGAGAGAGAGAACAAGAGACACCCCAATAATACTTGCCGGTAAGGCTTAACCCATATTCCAATCGTAGAACATCTGCCATTCAAACAGGCTGTACGTGACAAATACAGCTACTTTCTCAAAGGCAATTAATTCACAGTCTATGTGAATAACAACCCCAACAAGCCAAAGCTGGGTAGGCATATAGGCAGATTTACCTGTGTTCGTTTGGAAACATGGGCTGTAGGAAGATGGCACGATGTCGTGGGTCATGAGCGGTCATCTGGGAGATCGCAGGAAACATTTAAGGTGCAGAAAATGCTGAAACAGTGGGACAAGATATTGAATGATGTGCCCAATACAAGTGCTTACATACCCGCTGACTGGGAAAATATGCCATCATTATATTGTTGCTGCTTCAAAAAGGTTTGCAGGGACTCCCCAATCAAGCAGCGTGGAACTCCATCCTTGGCAAGACAGATTATTTTGAGTTGACATGGCGCTTGATAGCAAAGAGGATCTTCAGACTGGCAAGCACTGTGTTGCAAACAATACTCCTGAACCTGAAGATCAAGTCCGTTGAGAAAATTAGGACTGTGAGGCTTAGTGTGTATGGATTTCTAGTCGGTGGAATATATGAGAGGAAGGGCATGGATGTCTTCGTAATCACAGACTATGTCACCAAGATGGTGCATGCTTTCCTGTGCCACAATCAATCAGCAATGGAGGTTGACCTCTGATATAAACATAGGTATTTTTGCATCAACAGCATCCCCAAGAAGATTCATTCAGATCAAGGTGCCCATTTCAAGAGTCATCTGATTGACGAGTGAAGTCCTTGAGGACCTCTGCACACCATACCATGGGCAACAACACTTCCAAATGCTTCAGTGGAACAGTGGGAGGTATGGCAGATGTTCTACTAGCAGGAGTAATACAGAAGTGACCTAATGTGTCACAGATTTTGCATGTGATATGAGTTAAGAGGTTACGCCACATCATGTCTAATGTACAGGAGAGCTCCTCACCTCCCAGATGATGTGACGTTTCACAGAGTAGGAAGGGACAGTGATACTGTTGGACTATGATAAAATACGCATGACAGCTGAGGGATGATCTAAGTGAGGCGTAGTCTCAGCTCAACTCAACGGGATCTCCGGCTAACAACGTTAGCCTGAATTTCATAACAAGAGGACCAAGGGATGCAAAATTATGAAAGGAGACCAGGTTTTACTGGATAATAAGGGTGAATGATGATGTGGGAAGGTGGCAGGCAAGCGGCAGTCTTTTTCGTATGTGATGGCTGCAGGAGACTCGAAATGTCACAATTACCACTGCATAAATACCAGTGATGGACGTGAGAGACTTGTGCAGCATTACCTCCCTTTTGCTGACTGATTGAGATTCTGAAGTGTCCTTTGATGAATCACCAGAACTATGGCCTGCGTTGATCGACATATCAGAAGGAGGGGTTGAGGATGTTGAGACGGATATGGTAGATCACACCGACTACCTTGTGAACCTTCAGAATGTCACATGGCTGAGGTCTTGGTATGTGAGAATACAGAAGGAGATGAAAATTTGGGTGACAGAAGACCTGAAGTGCATAAAGATTGACAGCAGGGCTGGGGCCATTTCGGAATGTATTCATCAATTCCAGTCCAAATCAGGAAATGGAACTGGAGCACTATGGGGAGTAGAACTGGAATTGAATTTGAATTCAGGGAGATTTAAATTCCAAATCCAATTCCATTTCCTGATTTGGATTGGAATTGATGAATGCATTCTGGAATGGCCTCAAATCTGGTTCAGTCCAAGATCAATAGATCTGACGGAAGGGTTAAGTAACCCATGCATTGCAGTTAATTCATGCAAGAACAGCAAAATGACCCAGATATGGGCTAGAGCAAGTAGGTAAATTAAACCTCGGAATAGATTAATCCATAAAATGACACAACCGACCACATAACCCTAAAAGCCATCAATTTTTGATTTTGCAAAATCATTACGTTTGTAATACTGATGTCTTGAGTTAAATATGAATAATAGTTGAGTTACAGTCGTAATACAGTGTGGTATTAACGTAACGTAAAATAGATGGATTCCAATGTCCCATTTGCTCTCTTTGAATTAACTTAAAAAGGATTCACGCGGCATTAATTATTTTCTGTGGGTGGTGTTTTGGGCACCTTGTTAGCAAGCAGACTTTAGGAAGGTTGCAGAAGATTCTTAGTCACTTTCCGACTGCGTTGGGTAATGGCTAATTGCATATGGTGCAAGCGTGGGAGAATCACTCACTTGGGGTTCAGTGCAGTATTTTATTTATGTGATCTCCCCCAACATGAATTCCATTTGTATGTGTATAGTTGGCTTATGACACGCACTGTATGGACAAAAATACTGGGACACCTGGCCATTACACCCATAGGAACTTTTATGACATCACATTCCAAATCTAAAGGCATCATTAATGAGCTTGCTCCCCCTTCACAGTCGTAACGGTCACAACACTTCTGGGAAGGCATTCCACAAGATTTTGCAATTCAAGACATTTTGGATAATTCTATACTTCCAACTTTGTGGGAAGAGTTTGGGGAAGGCCCTTTTCTGTTGCAGAATGACTGTGTCCCAGTGCATAGCGCAAAATCCAGGAAGACATGGTCGGGTGAGTTTGGTGCGGAAGACCTTGATTAGCCTGCACAGGGCCCTAACCTCAACCTGATTGAACACCTTTGGGACAAACTACAATGGAGATTCAAGTCCGACCTCAGTGTCTGACCTCACAAATGCTCTTATGGATGAATGGGCAAAAAATTCCCAAAGACATACTCTGAAATCTTGTGGAAAGCCTTCCCAGAAGATCAGCAGCTGTTATAGCTGCAAAGGTGGGACCAACTCCATATTGATGCCTATGGATTTAGAATGTGATGTCATAAAAGTTCCTGTAGGTGTAATGGCCAGGACTCCAAATACTTTTATCCAGATATTGTACTTGTCTTTTTGTTGGATAGTGGAGCCTCGTTTTGCATCCGAGGCTCCAGGTGGCATCTCATTCTCGTAAGCTCTTCGACGCATGGTGGACACTGATGGAACACTGATTTAATAATGCAGTATGTTACAATATTCAGTTTCTGATGATGATTGCTTGTTATATGTTAGAGTCCCTTAGCACTGCATGGCAAACTAGGCCAGCATTACACTCTCATCAGAGCGTTAGCATGCTAATGTGGCTTTGTGTCCCGAAATGACAGTAACATTTGTTAAGGACACTGCATTTGTGTGTCAAAGTAAGAATGGCTGAAATGCTAATCTGTGCATTGTACTTACTGACATGGTACCATGTGGTCTGATACAAGGCATTTCATTCATTTTGTTATACCTCTTTTATAACCTTTTTTCTTGATACTAAAGGCCTGCTGGGCTTATTTGGTGCATGGTCAGTGGATCAATTGTATTGCATAATTTAATAAATTATTATTGGAATACATCATATATTGTGAAAAAGAAGAATAACGTGATTACATATTATGTATAGATTGTTATCTATAAAAAGTTTAGCAGTGGAATAGTCACATTGTAATTGATGTGATATCACCGTGACACATTGTTTGTAATGTAAGAACTCATATATGCTGGATACTGCACAGCTATTAAAAACAGATGATTATAAAGAACTTGAGATGCATTGTGGGAGTTGATGGGGCAGGGGGGAGATATTCAGGGGTGTTTCCGTGACGCCCATATGTTCTGTTATGTCGGGGTGGGGGGGCGGGGGTAAAAGC
>JAODJX010000136.1:5267178-5282937 GCA_026776945.1 Isichthys henryi | reverse complement strand
AACAGGTATGAGAATGTGTATAGCAGATAGGGTTCGCTTTTACACAGGAATGAGAATGTATATAGCAGATATAGTTCCCCACATTACGTCACGTCTGCAGATGCCTTTCAATGGCAGCTACTGCTGTAGGTGCTTCTCAGCATACACAGTGACTATATCTGTGCATTTGTGAAATCAAAGCATCAGGAAATTGCCAGTGGATATGCTTTAAATCAGCATTAGGGCCCTAGTTTTAGATAAGCCCACAACTTAATGAATTACTTTGGGCATCACAGGCTGACCTGTTTAACTCATGTCACGCAAATCATTAAACATAATTTTACATACAAACTCAACGTTATGTGATTTACAACAAATCATGTAACTTACAACATTTGCATAATTTCCCTAAGTAGCATTACATAATTTGCATAACTTATGCAATTAGTGTAATGCGGTTATTTATGTTATCAGATTTAATTTATACTGTCAGACAAGAATGAGTGACATTATATTGAATTAACACAGAAAATCCAGAGTCACTTAACTTTCTGTGTGACTCCCCAAACACACACACACACACACACACACACACACACACACTGGGCTATTAGACTGAAAAAAGAGGCCAAGAAACTGTATAATACAACTAAAAATATATCTACAGAAATATATTAATATGAATACAGAGCATAGTCTGTTGGTTATGCTGAACAATTACGCAAAGAAGTTAAATGAGAGACATTCTGCATTGCATATCAGTTAGTGTGCGTTTCTTTAACTCTGGACTTGCCTATACTGGAGGGTGCATGAAACTAAGAGCATACAGAACGGAGGGGGGGGCGGGCGGTGGCGGGGAGAGGGCTTGGCACATCGCTAGGGCCAGACCTCCGAGCATCACATGATTATCTTTTATCATCAGTTTTACGCCGCACACGTTTAAATTGCATGAAGCTACATTGCATGTAGAAAAAAAAATCTAACACAGGACACCGTGAAGGCGCGTACGATCGATTGTCCAGGATATATAAACAAACTACTGTATACAAAAAAAAACAGCCGATTCCCAAACTGCCAAATTCGTCTGGCTAAAAACACGAAATCGGTAACGTTTTGACGAATAGAAAAATTCTTGTTACTTTTTATTGTGCTACTGTTCATTTGGATAAATATTAACGTTAAATTGTATTTTTTTTCTAAGCAAATACAATGTACTACCCAGGCGAACAGCATTTTCTTTGACGGGCTGGGACTTTTACGCAGTACTGGGCATTTTTCTACATGTTTTAGCGTTTGTCTGTCTCATGCATTACGTCCGCTACGTCTGCACATGTGGGGCCCCAGGACTCACACCCGCACTGGGTTCATTCTGTTTTATTGTCGGTGGCAACCAGCCTGAACAATAAACATAAGAATTCCAAACGACATAAATCATATTCAGCTGAAAATGAACTGATTCACTGCGACGTTATTCATTGTCTTATGAAAAACAATCGCCATTATCTGCAGCTTCTTAATCATTCTTTCTCCAGTCTAAACAGTAAAGGTATTGTGTTTGTAAAAGTCAATTTATTTGAGGATTAATTAGAGCAACCAGTTACTAGAGACATTTGTTTTGAATCCGTTACTCACCTCAGACCGGTAGTGGGTGTAGTGTGTAGAGTAAATAAAAAAGGAAAAGTTTTTTTTTTTTTTTTTTTAAAAAAAAAGAATATATTACGCGAATATTGAACCCAACTTTACAAACAAATTTACGAACTAAAGTCTGCTATAATACTAACTGCTCAACAGACTTTTCATCTCACTTTAAATATTAAGTGCAATACTGGGATTTAGACTAATTTAGAATAAAGTTTAGCAGAACAATAAATAGCATTTTCAGCAAAACGTCATTAGTCTAATGAGAATTTTAATAAGTTGCGAGGATGTGACAAATGTTCATATGTCTAGATGCATGCTTTAATATTTTTTTTAATTAGTAAAAAGTCATGTAACAGGCCTTGGCACAGAATGCCGGAGGAGAAATTAAATTAAGTAGATTCTTTTCTTGAAATAAACTGCACACATGAACTATTTGGGCTCTCGATCCCCCTTGTCGCTGCTAGCTTAAGCTCTGGCAGAACAGAGTGACAGTACCTCCGTCACGTTACACAGCATGTTGTGTAGGTCTACATGCTACGTAACGAGGAGCCAGACAAAAAAATCGAACTCGAAGTTTAGCTTAGCTAGTCGGACACAGTATTTATCGGAAAAGATAGATTGTCATGCTATAATATCACATCAGTGCAATGCAGTATAAAGAAACAGTCAGACACAAGGCAGAAGGCAGTCAGATTACAAGATATATTCTTCATTCTATATAAAATTATATTTCAGCGTATTATTATATTCAAGAAGCCATTAGCCTTTTAGCATTCAATATACAACCTTTCAAAGGTGAAAGTGCTCTAATGGGAGCATATCTTTCCTGTACACAATCAATTAAGTGCTAAACGTCTAAGGAGGTTTACGATTAAATACTTGCTCTCCTTTTCGATGTTAGACAACACAGTCTAGCTATTGTTTACCAGAGTAAAGTGGAAAACATGGAAATAAATTGTAAAGCTTGTCGATTACTCGTCTTTATACATTTTGTCCTGCAGAATAATGGGTAACACGTTACTTAAGGGGGCACAAATAATGAAGTAGCACACTCTTACTTAACGTATTATTTAACCCAGAGTTAAAGTGTTAGTTACATGCTAATCCCATGACTGTTTATCATTAATCAATCATAACAGTTTATATACTTTATGCTGTTACTGTACTTGTTCAGTACTCAGTTACTTGAATTGTAACTGAGTTACTATGTTACTATGTTTCCGTAAAGCGTTACCGAAAAATGAATACTCACACTATAGAGGCGAGCTGCCTCTGACATACGTGACCTCACACCTTTCAGCAGCACAATGGGAAATACTTACATTTCATGTCTCACCTTATCAGTTTTCACCCCAGGATACTGTGAAATGGAGGACAGATATCTCTTATATTTTATTCTCCTCTCATATACTTCTTTGCAAAAATATTACTAATTTCTCATGATACAGAGTGAGAGGCTACAGGGCAACATTTATTGTATGTTAAACACTTAACCGAATAAGGGAATTCCTATTATAACAGAAAACAACCACAGCAGGGTTTTGCGAGTAGAATCAGCAGCAGGCTGGAATCCAGAGAGATCAGCAGCGAGGTGGGAATGTGCAAAGCCTGCTCACCCGCCCCACAGGGCAGGGTGGACAGCGCCGTTTAGGGAGGTCGAACGGTTGCCGATGATGTGCTAAGTAAGAAAATTAGCCTAGACATATTTATGTTTAACGAAGTCTGCATTAAAGGTCCTTGTCATCGTTACTGCAAATGCACGGAGAAGCAGTAGGTAATATTTAGCATTTATTCCGATCAGGGTCTCAGTAGGGGGGGTGCGCTGTGTGGTGGTGGTGGTGGTGGGGGGTCTCAGGCTGTATAGGGCACAAGGTGAAGAAGGTACACCATGGGCAGGATGCCAATCCATTGATAATCAATATTTTCAAACATACCTTAGGAGAGTGATTGCGTTCTTTTTCTAGCTGATTTTAAATCTTGATTTAATGCCACATTCCTTTTTCCATAATTATAATGAACACGCAGAAACTAAAACAAGTATAACTGCCTCCTATTAAACGAGTAAATAAGAGTGAAAATGTCCCAAAAAAGTAGCCCGACCTCTTCTAACACAGGTGATTAATTGGGGGGGCGAGTAGAAAGAGAGCTGCTTCTATACAGCAGATCATGCGGCGTTTGGAAGCTGGAGATGAGACCTGCAGCAGCTGCCCGAGGGATAAACCCACATGCTGGAAGGGGAGGCTTTTCAGCCTTATTTTCTCTGCAGTAGCTGCTGACTTTTGCTGCCTGGCTTCTGCAAGCTTTACTCTTCCTCCCTAGTTAGTCACCTGCTCGCTCTGTAACTGACAGGAGGATGTAACGCAGCACTGAACAGAGGATGCAGCGTAACCCTGACTGGTGGATGCAGCACAGAGCTGACTGGGGAATGCAGTGCTGCACTCACAGGAGGATGCAGCATGGCACTGACTGGGGAATGCAGCGCAGCACTGAACAGAGGATGCAACACAGCACTGACTGGGGAGTGTAGTGCTGTACTGACCAGAGGATTCTACGTAGCACTGACTGGTGAATGCAGTGCTGCAATGACCGGAATATGCAGCGCAGCACTGACTGGTGAATTCAGTGCTGCAATGACCAGAAGATGCAGCGCAGCACTGATTGGTGGATGCAATGCAGAACAGGCTGGAGAATGCAGTGCTACACCGTCCAGAGGATGCAACGTAGCATTAACTAGAAGATGTGGCACAGCACTCATTTAAGCCATGACCTGATTGTATAAATCAGCGCATAGGGCTCTGTGACTTACAGACAGGAACCTTGTTGAATCTCATGACCTGAATCTTCATTAAGTATTTGCTTCTAATAGCTGAAATGGCTTTTTTGTCATGAAGGCTCCTCATCTGTTTCTTGCCCATACTCCAAAACAGAGGGCCCTTCCCAGCGTCCCCAGTGGCCCCACCCAGCTGGAGCACTGCGTTCGTCTGAGGGAGTGAGAGCCAGTGGATTTATTTTTCCCATTTAAGCAAAAATATGGTTGTGAGAGAACTGAAGAGATACGAACTGAAGGACGAAATATTAATAAAGATTAACTGTGTAGTAATGTGAGTATGAAACACAGCGGAGAACAGCATGAACCTCTGGGACATTTTAATGCAGTGAATATAGTTTTGTACGTCTACTTGCTGTTTTGTTGCCCAGTGGTTCGATACTTTTTCCCCTTGAATGTTTGGACCCATAAATCCAGCCCCGGTGCTGGAGAACCTGGATCACATTACTGTAATCATGTCTCTTCCCCTCTGTGGGGACCAACCCTCCCCTCTTTTCCTTTCCAAGAAGGAATTACCCATAAACATGTGAGTCGCTGTGGACGGCAAACCATCAGCCATATGCAGCGATCGCTGAGGGAACGTATCGCCAGGTGGCTTCATCTCCAGTCCACTTACTTCAGGGGGGATGAGCTACTCTTTTAGAAACGCCTTTGTCAGCTCCCATCTTTCCACACAGATGAAAACCAGATGCTTCCACAAGTAATTATTTCCTGTGCTGAAACTCCACACTGATGAGCTGAATGTGTGTCAGTCTAGATTGTGTCTCCTCCAAGCCCTGGCAAGGCCTAGACGGAGTGGAGTGCTGAGGTGTGGTTGTGGGTCTGACTGGATAACAAGCTAACCTGCACCGTCTGCCACCACTGACACGGGCCCCCTTTTCCAGGCCCCTCCATGGCCCCTCTTACTGTTCATGGAGGACTTGCCAGTCCACCATGTTTCAATGTTTAGGCAATCAACTGACTAATATATTGGCATTTTCATGGTAACGTATAAAAGCTAATTTCCTTGACCAATATGATTTTGTAATGAACAATCATATTAGAAAGATCTGTACTGTCACATATTTTTAAAAAAAGAAAGATAAAACTTGTGAAAATATAAATTGCTGAAATGGTCAAATATGTTGCAGATTCGGCCTCATTAAATATGACTTCTAATCAGTAAACAAGACAATGTTTCAGCTGAAATAGCAGCGATAGGCATAGAGACACCTTGCTGTTAATTAGAAGTGCAGGTTTTGAAACACAGAACGTCTGTTCATCACAGCAATCAACGTCAAGTTAGTTAATATACAATTTCTTTATGGTAGCCATATGTATACATACAGTTGATGGCTCAAAAGAAATGTGCTCTTGAGAGCAGAAATAGCTGATTTGACAAACGGTGCCGAACTCAGGTCCTGTCTATTACCCGGAAACTCCCTTCACTCTCCGTCCAAGAAACACTATCCACTAACCCTGACACTGTCTTGCCAAAATCTCAGTATATTGTGCTGATCCTGCTGTTTGAGGGTCCAGTAGGATCTATAGTAGCATCTAGAGGCAGAAAATATGAGAAACCACAGAAAAGGTTTGAAAATTAGAGCTGAGTTAGGAAATCACCTCATTCGCATTTAGAGATCCATGAGATTTTGCAGATACATATTTAAATTCATTGACTAGTGATAACTCACCAAAATTACTAGAGAGAGAGAGAGAGAGGCTGTAATTTTAGACTCAGTGGCCATATTATTAAGTACACCTACACAGAACCAGAGAAGCCTCCAGAAGTTCAAGGTTAGATGAGCTGCGTGATCAGTTTCCTGGCTGCACACTGCTGTACTGAGTTATTTTTGCACTTGTGACCTTCCTGTTAGCTTTAACGAGTCTGACGTTCTCCTCTGACCTCTCTCGCTAACAAGGTATTTTCACCAATAGAACTACCACTGACTGAGTGCTTTTGTTCATCACACCATTCTCTGTAAACTCTAGACACTGTAGTGTGTGAAAATCCCAGGAGGGCGGCTGTTTCTGAAAAGGCTGAACCAGCAAGTGTGGCACCAACAATCACACCACAATAAAAAAAAAAAATAAATCACTTACATCAGGTGTCATAGCTAAAGCTGTGTAGCCTATAGGCCTATCAGAGTAATCTGTTTATAGAGGATCAGGCAGTTTGCAATGAGCAGGTGTAAAAAAATAAACTTGCCACTGAGTTGTAATTGAATTTATAATTAAAATAGGTCCAGGCAAGTTTAATTTTGCAAGAAAAGTGAATACCTGCTGGTTCGGTAATGGGTAGTGAAGGTTAATTCCAATCATGTTTTAGGCTCTCTACGTAAATTTGCTTAGGCTCGTTATGCGTTTATTGTTTGTAAAATCTAATATATTCTAATTATGGAATTTAATCATTTGTTTTCACAATAGCGGAACGGTGAGTGCACGTTTTGTAACTTCATTAATTACCCGAGACTCTTTAGAATAGCTGGAAACTAACGCTGCTCGTTAATCGGTAGACGGCGATCGGCGCTTTACTGCGGGGCCGGTCGGCGAGATTCATCTGCGCAATCGCTGGTTATTAAAGAGCCGATTGAATTACTAAACAGAGATACGCTAGAGCCGAAATTGGCCTGTGAAACAGAAATAAATACGGAAGCGGGTACAAGGGAAGCGAGAAGATGGTGAAACCTAAAAAACGTATAAGGAAGATGCATAAAATATCGCTGAGATCCTGAGCGCCGGTGTTTCCCGGTAACGTACGACGGATCCCTAGGTGCCCACTCGGTGGGTCCTTCACATTATTTACATGGCATTTTATTAAAAAGGAGGGAAAAAACAAAGTAGGTACCCACAGATGTGACCGCTTTGTCGGGTTTCAGACCTGGCAGCGTGCATCTCTCACGCAAAATGCGTTATTTTGCTCTAGATCATTTGAATTGCTTTAAATCATGCCAGGAAGAATGTGTACTTAAAATTTCTATCTGATGAATGAAACAAGTATACCGTTTTGCACTTCGTTCGCTAGCGTGTAAAATCATTGTGAATGGCAATTATGGAAGTGTGACCAGATATACACCAGATATGTCGGAAAAGGCAACCCGCCTCTCTTTATTTTATATTATAATATAATATAATATAATATAATATAATATAATATAATATAATATAATAACACAGTTCTGGGACCAGGGTTGGGGTCTCTGCATTGATATGATGCAGGCTGCTTGGCCTCGGAAAACGTCGTAAGCCGGAGCTGATGGAACCCGCTACCCCCCCCCCCCGGGATCTCCTGCTCCTTAAGTGCCTGGCTCTTTGATGCGGGGGTAGCGAGTATAACCGTGACGGGGCGGAGACCCGCAGGTTACAGTGCCTGACGAGATGAGAGGGGGCCAAGACGGCTACCTTCTCTCAGTCTCCCGGTTTCTCCAGCCGGAGACGAACCTTTCATTACCTCTCCCTTTTCTTCCAGGAATCGTCCATGTTAATTAATATAATGAAGCTCTATTCATTCAGTCTCTGCGCTCCAGTATCCGAGGACATGAACAGCGGGAACTCGCCAGGTACTGCATGGTAAAATTTTAAGTTAACTTCATTCCCTACCACAAACAAATTGTCGATTCATATATGCTTATAAAGTTATTTGCCTATAATTCAAGTTCGTGTATAATTTATTTTTACATACAGGTGCAAAACGTTAAAGCCTAAGTGAGATCGGGATGTTGAGGCAGCGGAAGCTCAGTTAACAAAAACCATAGACTAGACGGCTCCTTTTTACGCCATTGCCACCGCACGCAAAATGCTTCAAAGTAACAACAAAGTATCGTTCATTTTGGTAATGGAAGCGTAACCTAATTAACGCCGACATAATAAGTGCCGAAATGAGAATGCGCTGGGGCTAGAAACTAGACTCCAATAAGTGAGAAGTTGCGTTATATCAGCCTACAAATTTACTTAGGACATTTGCAGAGCTGACAGCACTGACGTGCGGATCGCAGTGTGTAAACGTGTTACTCAGAGAGAGTAACTAATGAGAATCTAATGACTCCTTGTCATGGAGCTCAGCAAGTGGAAAATAGCGACACTGATGCAAACGTTGTCACAAGCGCGGCGAGGGGACGAGTCGCTGAGCTTTTTTAAAATTAGAGGTGACACACTGATCGGACGTCATTGCTCTCGGCTGTTAGGGAACACGGAGGCCCCTGACCCGGAGTCCCCCCTCCCAATTTAACACACTGTCTCCATGGCAACCGAAAGGTTATTCTTTTATACCTAACATGTAGCAAACAGAGCAGTTTGTGCTGCGATAGTGCCATCGAATTTGTCTTAGCCCGAGTACGCGCAGGCGCACCAGACTTAACACTTATAACTCTCCTAAACCCAAAGGAAATCAGGAGAAACATACTCGCTGTTCCAGCTGAGTCACGCTCCTCTTTCCCATTATCAAAATTCACACTACGGTCCTCATTTCTGTTGCTTTAATTGCTTTCACTCATTTGCCATGATGTTTTGCAATGCCATTCAGCTGGGATGTCTGCAAGATCCATCCCCGCAATCTCTAAATTTAAGTAGGTTGTCGCTCTTTGCGCACAGAAAACACCAGGCACCACTACAGGCATAGGATTATCTGCGCGGTCTTCAGAATAGAAGGATTTCTTATGAAGTAGCTTAAGTCATTGTTTTATTGTTAGTAGCACTGATGAAGGAGTTATGAATGCAGATCGTCAAATGGCATAACAAACAGAAGGGGCCACCACGTGAAGTAGCAGAACATTAATCTCACAGCCATGGTGTAATTCTCAGCTGTGCAGCCATCATCACTGAGGTATTCATCATCTGTCGTAACCATTAGGATTGCAAAACATGTCACGCGATAGCAGTTTCTGTGGTAAATTTAGTAACAATAAATCTTACTTCACACCCGGACGTACGGGGTTTTTAAAATTCCGATTAAAACAGATCACATGATGATTTGATTTCTAATCACTGTCCCTTATAACCTCATCTGACAGTCATTAGAGCTATTTGAATCTTAATCTGTAATTATTTGAACCATCTAACTGAGAAATCTCGCTGCTCAAAGCTTCTTTGTAATCGCCATGGAAATCACAGAAGTAATTCTGCATATTTTGAATGGGTTTGTGACCCTGTTCCACTTGAGCGTGCGCTGGAGGTCTTGAGCCACGAGCCTTTTTTTTTTTACATGACAGGTCTGTTAGGTCAGAGCTGGCAGGATGGAGGATCACCCATTGATTCATCTTGAGCTGGGAACAGTTTCCACTGAAGCAGATCACTTCCGAGCCTCATGGGTTCCAGGATCGCGGCAGCGAAACGCTCTTGGGAAAAGAAGACTCATTCTTAATTTAAAGCTTTGTTTCTAAGCTAATTTTGGGTTGGTGAGCGTGTGTCTCCCTGTGTAAGTACAGTGACATTGAGGTACCTGGGCCTCTAGCACATTTAGGTCTAAAATTTTGGGGAGGGAAAAAGGATTACATCTGCATTTCAGTACAAAAATACTTTTTACAGCCTTATTATTATTATTATTACTACTATCATTAGGTGCTGTCTAGTTGACGTAGACTCTTGGCAAAATGCCCTGCCTCTTCTCTGGCCATCAGGTTTCCCAATGGCATTGTTGTGATGATCTTCACAGCATAGTTTAGGGGTCATGGAGACAATGGCTCCAGCAGCATACAAGCCTCTGCGTTGCACTTGTGTGCTGAAATGTCGACGAATATTACGCTTGCAGCCTTGTGCCGCGCAAGGAAGCCAAGTTCAAGCGACAGTGAAGCTTCCGGCAAAGCTGGTGGCCTCGGGGCTTAGAACGTGTTCTGTTGCCGAGCAGGTGCCATGTTCAACACTCTTTAAGGGGTCTGCTCCCAAAAACAGACAGACCGTTCTACTGTAGACCTGTAAGTCCGGTCAGTCAGAGCAGTCGTATAACACGTAAGCCCACGTAAGGCCTCTCTTCTGCTAGCATTAGCTCGCTATCTTGCGATCAGCATTTCTGGGGGGGGGGCAGTGCTCCTGCTGACCTTCCGCGAGTGAGCCCCACCGGAGTCGTCATTAAGGCCTGCCGCGCGGTCCTTTGCACGTAGGGCGTGCACACGCAGGAGTCACAGGGGGCCCAACAGGAGACATCAGTGCGTAACAAATGAGCGCTAATCCTATTTCAACATGATAGAAGGGAAAATAAAACAATCAAAGTGGACATGATAGGAGAGGGGTGTTTAACAAGAGGTGCACTTGATTATGGTGATTAAACTGAAGCCAACAAGGTTCTTTCACTGCCGAGTGAGACGCCACAGCTCAACGCCGCTAAGACCAATTAGCTCACACCTGTTACCCCAATATCATTAAACGCGCAACTAAAATAAACAAACGTGGATTTTAATACTCGTGCCATTTTAAACAGTAACGCAGGCCTACGTTGCTTCTTATATCTTAGTTTTATCATGACATTCATTACATATCCAACATACTGCTGAATGTATTAAATGTAGAGATAAACATTTTGAAATGATTTTACGTAACCCCAGAACTACAAATTGAACAGGCGATGGTAAACAAAACTGTAACTCGGAAAGACTCGTCATTGGCTGGAAGGAAGGTTAAGAACTTTTTCAAGTGAGCTTTAGCGCCATCTACTGGGAAGGTCGTGCATAAAGATCGGCGAATCTGCGTTGTAAAATCATTAAAAAGGTTTTACACTTTGGATGAGGTTAATAAAATAAGGTTATAAATATGAACTTGTCACATGTTCAAACCTGGAAGTGGTACTAAGACCATTCGAGCAAATACGGGTGTATTATAAATGTATAAACTTCCTTTTTTCACCAATGCAATTGATTGTGTGACATTTACAGTACGGCAAATATCAGCAGATCCATAGACTAACTCAGCACTGAATAAGTAACACAGGACCGTGGATGGGAATATGCAAATAAGCATTTTACAAACGATACGCGATTCAGTCTGTTACTGTATGAAAATTAGCTTGATAGCAAAATAAATCTTTTATAAACTATGACCATTAACTCTCTTAAAAGATTAAATTCCCATAGTCCAGTGAAGTCCTTCATTTTTTTATAATGGAGTATCAATTAACACGAGTGAATATACTGAAAATACAAGGTGATGCACATAATAGGAGCGATACTGCACTGCAATAGATGAAAGTAATGCACACTGACAATCAAACATGATTTAATCCTTACAATATCGTAATATAGCAGGGAAATAATCTATAGGGATAATACAGTATTTAAAAAAAGAGAAACTATTTACAGCACGAGAAAAAACTTTGAGTAATCACTTTAATATTTCATTTTAAAATAACTTACGATTACATTAGTCACCATCTTTCCTCCACCCTAAGTGCAATGTCATTGGAGACAGAGCAGTTACTGAAATTCATAAAAAGAAGCCAAGTGTCTGAACACCACACACACACACACACACGACACTAGCAGTCATGATCTTTTCATGTAGAGACGAACACAGGTACTGTTTGCCATTGAGGTCTTGGTACAAAACTAACCAACAAAGTGGTCACATGGTCATACAAACAGGAAGTACGTTCAAATAAGGAATGAAAGACAAAACGACACGGCGTGAGGAAATAAAGGAGATTTAAGGGGACTAACTCCCTCACGGTGAGACGCGATGACACTCAACGGTTCCCTAAATGATGAACAAATATGGAACTTCTGGCTATTTCTTTAAAACAAAACAGTAGCAGGTGGCTGAATTAGTGCATGTGCAGTTAAACCACAACGGAGATGTTATGATAAAAATTAGGAAATATGGAAGGAAGGAAGAAGAAAAAAAAACGTTATTGCATCCTGTGTTCTTTAGCTACTTTGCAGTGAATTCTGGCAGCATCTCTGAGAGACTTTCAGCTCTGCTCTGCCTTCACCGTAACGGCAGCCAAATGGAAGCGTGAAATACAGTTACTGTGTCTCCCTGTAAAGCCAGAGATCTGACAGTTATGGAAACTTGCAAAAGCCTCTGTACCTGGAGCAGGCGAGTCTGATCCCGGAGTGCCGGCATCCAGCATGTCTTCCATCCTGCCTGATCTCTGATGACCCACAGCGGACCTCAGGCAGGCAGTAACTCATCAGGTAGGATAGAAAACCTGCTGCATGCCGGCCCTCCAGGATCAGGGTTGCCTACCCCTGCTCTATACTGTCTTTATTGACTGGATCTCTGTCTTCTAGATGCTACTTATTACAATCTTCCCACTTCATCCAGGTCTCCACAGGTTAGGCTGAGGTGGAGGCGGGTACTTTGGAGGCTGAAGGCTCCGTGTCAAAATGAGGCTGGAAAAAAAGGCTACAGTCTTTGGTCGCTAAATTCTTTGATTGCTATTTCAAGTAAAATGCCAATATTTAAGTAAACTACAGATGGAGACGGGCTCTTCAATGAAAGTGTCCCATGGCTTCTGCGGCCTTAGCCCGTACCAGAGGTTCAGGATCCTGGAGCAGCAGGACCAGACCTGGCAGGCAAGGTCACAGGTCAAAAGGGCAAAGGTCACCCACTTGCAGTCTCTCTCTCTCTCACACACACACATACACACACACACAATCATAATTATATCTTTGTGGGGACTCTGCATTCATTTCTATGGGTAAAACTCTAATCCCAACATGACAACTTTAAAGAGTTTAACCCCTACCCAGCCCTAACTTTAACTATACATAACACAAGACTTTTTTCATTGTAATTTTTGTTTTTTTGATTGTATTCACAGATCTTTATGGGGACCTGAAAAATTGGTCCACACAACGTCAAAATAACAGGTTATCACATTGTGGAACACACACACAGACACACACACACACACACACACAAATTCCCTGGGCACTACACTTGTTATGAGCAGTTTAACTGAGCCCAGTGTTTCAGTTCCTGCTTCAGCTCAAAGTAAGTTTAAGATATTTTATATTATTATTATTACTACTACTACTGTTAGTCATACATAAGTTAGAAAATAAAACAGACAAAACTGAAAGACATACCATTTGTTATACTCCCCATGTTCATGTAAGAGAAATACTCTTCTGGGAGATTCCCCAACAAAAACCCTGGATAATGAAAGGAGAAACAAAGATGTTCAAGTCAAGTTACTTTTTAATCAGCATCACAAGGTCCTACTTGGTACTATAAGCTAATGAAATATATGGGAAAAGTTGTAAAATACCGCCTGTGTTATAGAGGTATATAAGATTGCTGGTATGGGTTATTAACCCCGGAGAACTGCCTGCAGACTCAGGACAATGAAGAGTTGGGAGATTAAACTGTGTTTTTACCGATGAACATGGCTGCTCCAGCTCGCACTTCTGCCCAGTTGCTTTTGAAGAACTGGATGACGGTGATGTGGTAGAAGTTCAGCATTCCGGGGAAATCTTGGATCTGTAGTAGGAAACAGCATCAGCTACAGGGATTAGATCACGTGCTCTTTTGAGTGTCCACCCCCTCCCCCCCAATGGATAGTATGGCTCTCCCCCTGACTCACAATGTACTTGGTGAGGTCATTGATGAACTCGCCATAGTGCAGACCCTTGTCGTCGTGCAGGTGGTTCTGGAACATGGCCATAATCTGCTCGGACCCCACCACTGGAGCGAACATGCGCATGGTGTACTTGGAGGCCTGTGGGAACGTAGGCGGTTCTACGTGGACGAGTATGGAACGTTTCCAAGATGGGCGGGTCTTGGCGACGGAGGCCACACTTACCTTGACCACCTGAGGACTGGGGTCGTTGAGATGCAGCAGCAAGCTGACCAGCACGTTGTGGATCTGGTCCTTGAAGATGGCTTCACCAGAGCCGAACTTGGACAAGTTCCCCAGCAGCATGATGGAGGTGGAGCGAATCTCGTCGTTCTCCTACGAGAGAGTGAAACGATGAAGGTCGTGATGGGAATGGAGAGCTCAGCATCCCACACCGCTAATGAATTTTAGATCTGTGAAACATCTCACGCTCTCCAGGAAGGGCTTGATCTTCATGAAGATGTAGACCACCAGCAGCTGCACGTTCTTCTTATCTAGGTATAGCAGGACTTTGGACAGGCCAGTCATGGCCTCCAGGGTGATGAGTTTACCTGGATCGTCCTTCTCCTCCATTCCTGAGCTCATAGCGGCCAGCAGCTCCTTTGCGTATTTGTTCACCTGAGAGACGAAGCAGTTGGCCGCTCGTCAATGTTAAAAAAAACCAGCAGGGAATGACATTCACAGCTGAGGCTGAGCATGGAGCCGGCCAGCAGGAGTGACGCACGCCCCTTGCATACCTTCTCAGGAGACCCCACGGCCATATTGCCCAGGCCCCTGATGGAGAGCATGCGCACGGTGGCGCAGGTGTCCGAGATGCGTTCCATCATACTGTTCATCAGCACGTCCATCATCATGAGCTCAGTCACCACATGATGGTTCAGCAGCTACAGGGATGGAGAGTCAGGAGCCGAGAGCGTCGGTCAGCCAGAGAACTGTATCGGGGACTCTCTTTGTAGACCATGCATATTAAATCACTAGATAAAAGCAGCCATGAAGTCAGACGGAAATGTGCAACTTCATTCGTCAGACGTCAGGTTTTACTGTCACACGTATCCTAGCAACGCGGTGGAATTTTTGTGCCACATTTGCATGGGCGGGGCAAGACCAGGAAGAGTGCAGTGCAGGACATGACAGTGTAACATGAGAATAAGCAGAAGTAATGATCAGGAAGGAGATTCGGGATGAGGTAGCTTAGCGGGATGAAACGGCAAACAGACCATAATACAGTATATCAGGGGTGGGCAATCCTCACTAATTAGAGGACTGATTGGCTGAAGAGGCCTCACACCTGAGTCTGAACAGCTGACCTAAAGGTTATACCCAAAAACCTGCAGACACACCGGGCCTTTGTGGATAAGATTGGCCACCTCTGTAGTACAGGGTGTTGAGCGATATAAGAGGTACACTGACAGCAGACAGGCTCCTTAAACGTGCCCCCCCCCCCCCCGTTTGCTCACTGCACGCGTTGCTTGTCACTCTGACGACCCTTGGCATCCCAGAATTATTATAATAAACGTTTTGTTTTCCCACCATAATTGCCATTCTTGGATCCCGTTCGCTTGCCAATTGTAGGTACGGGTCACTGATTATTTAATGAACTAATGAAGGGAAAATGCCGTCTCTGCATGTGGAGATGAGCAGTAACACAGACTGAGCAGCAGGGGGAGCCGCTATCCAGGGTTTAAAAATGCACTGGGGCAAAAAAAAAAAAAAAAACTTGCTGTTTTCTCTGGGTGTTGGACCGCGGGGGGGGGCGCCCCCCCCCCGGGGCGCGCGGGGCGGGGGG
>JAODJX010000136.1:5236135-5248864 GCA_026776945.1 Isichthys henryi | reverse complement strand
GGTTAGGGCTTCCTCTGCTGCCCCCTGGAGGATGGGCTCCCCCTTTGGGTCTGGTTAGGGTTAGGGCTTCCTCTGTTGCCCCCTGAAGGATGGGCTCCCCCTTTGAGTCTGTTTTAAAGTGTGTGTTTAACATTAGTGCAGTTACCACTAATATTCACTAAATCAGTTATGGTTATATGAATTTTCACTTACTATCATAACAGTATTGTGTAATGTCCATCGATGGCTGTAAGGCTATGTGAATATGCAAGAAATGTTATATTCATGAACACATTAAATAATTTGTCTTCCAGGAAAGGGGTTTTCTAATAAGAATATTGCAGGAAAAAATTAATGTTTTTTGACAGTGACACGTGAATAAAAAGAGAGGTGCGGAAAAGTGGCAGGACAAACACTTCACATGTGTAGATAGTTCTCTAACAGCTACTTTCAGATCAGCCATAATTCAGCTTCTCTGTCCTCATCATTGTCAGCACATGCTGTCACTGCTGCATCAGGATTTGTTTCTCATGTGGGCTGACAGTCTGAATGCATCTTTCACACAGTGCTGGAAAACCATTCCTCCATTTCTTGGACATTCTCAAAAGGTGTGTCCTTTCAGTGGTACGGTATTCTGCTTCATGAGGAGCCTTCACACTGATAAATGACCAAGCCCCTACAATAAGTCATCCGTTCTCATCTAACTTCTTCTTCTCCTTAATTCTTTTAACCATCACCTATTTTTCTTGTACCTGAGGGCTACATACGCACCATAGCAGTTCTCACCTGCTTCAGTGACGAATTGCGTACTGAGCTAAAGAATTCAATGTCACAGTATAAAATTTGCAAGTTACAACTGATAAATTCTTTAACTACATCAACAGCTGAAATGCAGCGCGATAATCTTGGTCCAATGATCAAAAAAATAAATAAAATTGAGCCAATCAACCAGAGGGTCTCAAAAGACATCTGAACTGCAAGTTTCACTGGCCTGAAGTCGTTCTTCTGCGTTTGGACTGTGCTGAAAGTTATATTAATAACTATTCACACATTATCAATTAGGTTTTTCTTTAAAAAGAAGGAAAAGTACATTTATTAATAACAAGTCAGATTCCAAGAAAAAATCGGATAAGACATACAGCACAGGAAACATTAAGAGACCACTGTATATTTTTTAAAAAATCTGCATTTTAAAATCCTTTTAAGCCTGGTTCTGCTGGCAGAAGGCTACACTGAGCGGCAGGTTGCTTCCAGGTTCAAAATTTCAGCAGTACAAAGAAAATTGTGAAACAGGAGAAACTGGGAATGACCAGAAACCAGTCAGGCAAAGGGCGGAAGTGACTTTCTAATGCCAGAGATAACTTAACTTATCTGACAGTTTCTCATGAATTCGAGGACGACATCAAGTGACCTTCAACAGGAATGAGAAACATTAAGTGCAGGTGTGAAGTGCACAGCTAGGACAATTCAGAACAGGCTTCTAGAAGCAGGATTATATATAAACCACAGGCGCACGCCCCTAAATTGATAAATGAGTGAAACAAAAAAATCCTACTGTGGTCTCTTATTTTTTTCCAGAGCAGTAAGTCTATCTGTCACTAGTCTACCATAGGACCCAAAAGTACTCACAAAATCTTGAATCACAAAATATAATTGTGAAAGGACATTAAAGATTTGAGCAGAACATTGCAAATGCATTAAAGTCGTCTTGCATTTGCGGTATTTGTACACTTGGATGTGGCTGCAGAGGGACGGTGGGCTGCATGGATTCCTGGGGGAGGGGGGATCTTTGGAGTGGGATGGAGATGCAAGTTGATGCTCTGTCAGAGCAGAAGGTGAGCAACAAGCGGACAGAGAGAGGGTGAGTGAGAGAGAAGGAGAGAGAGAGCGAATGAGAGGAACTGAGAGAGAAAAAGAGAGTGAGAGACAGAGAGAGAGTGAAAGAGAATGAGCAAGAGAGAGAGGGGGAGAGAGAAAGTGGGAGAAGCTGAAGTCATACTGATGGAAAACGCTGCTTTAATTAGCCTGAATACGCAGCGTAGAGCAGAGACTCTGGCTGGGCCCCGTAATTACTGGCTATATGAAAATTAAAAAGCGAGGCCGAAGTTTACATCCTGCAGTAAGGTAATGTGGAACAGATGAGAGGGCCACCCTGAGCCCTGCTTGCCAAAGAGAAAGCTATACAGTAGCATGATTAATCGCCACAAAACAGGGGAACGGGGTCCAGATTGCACCCAAATCCAAAAAGCACGTCCTCATTGGTTGAGCTACTTAAAATTCGAATGAGTTATTTTTCACGAAAGGCACAAACAGCTTGAGGGAAGTCATGTTTGACTGAGTGCATGCTGTAAATGTGAACTTAATTTCACTTTAATTAGTTCATTACACTAATGCAAATTACTCCAGCTGAATTATTGTAATCAGCTGAGTTATTAGTCATGAAGACCTAATTATCATGAGACGAAAAAAGCAGCACAATGCACCAGGGTGTTACCATGAGGCGCATTAAACAATGATTCAGCAAACGTTCCTGATTTTTGGTCACTTGTTCAAGGAAAAAAAAAGTAATTTTGATCATCAGCCATCTTATAACAGCCATCTTTTCCAAACGGCCGCAGTCTCCATGACAGAAGTCTTTCTGAAAGCTGCAAGGACTTTCTGCTCAAAATCGCTCAGGCATGGTGGAGACCTGGCCAGGATCAGAAATGTCCCATAGAATCAACTCAGAGGTCTCATCCCACTATAGGTATGGGACAGGTATGTGTGTGTGCAGACATTTCCATAGCAATTATGTAATGTGACACACAGAATGGTTTATGGTCATGAAGGGGACATGAAAACCGAATTACAGGTGCTTCATTCTGCCCTTGCCTGCTGTCCAAATGCCCCAGACCCTTAACACTGCTATGGACCCCAAACACTGCCCAGAGCCCCAAACACTATCCCGGAACCCCAAGTCACTGCCATAGACCCTAAGCACTGCACTGAACCCCGATCACTGCCCTGCACCCTAAACATTGCACTGAACCCCGATCACTGCCCTGCACCCTAAACATTGCACTGAACCCCAATCACTGCCCTGCACCCTAAACACTGAACTGAATCCCAATCACTGCCCTGCACCCTTAATCACTGCACTGAACCCCGATCACTGCCCTAGACCCTAAACATTGCACTGAACCGCAATCACTGCCCTGCACCCTAAACATTGCACTGAACCCCGATCACTGCCCTGGACCCTAAACACTGCACTGAACCCCAATCACTGCCCTGGACCCTAAACACAGCACTTTACTCTAATCACTGCCCTGCACCCTAAACACTGCACTGAACCCCGATCATTGCCCTGGAACCTAAACATTGCACTGAACCCGAATCACTGCTCTGCACCCTAAACACTGCACTGAACCCGGATCACTGCCCTGGACCCTAAACACAGCACTTTACTCTAATCACTGCCCTGGACTCCTAACATGTTTCCGCCTGCAGGTGGTGAATCCTCAGTATGGTTCCATATAGTCATTTTGGGTTGAACCCGGGCCAGTTACGTGTGTGGCCTGGCTGCCAGCCAATTGCCGATGAGGCCCAGCGCAGGGTACACCACCTTCTTTGGTGCATTCATGGGGGTCTGTGTTGGATCGTAGTACCTCTGGCCTCTCTCCACCAACCTGTTCACCAATGGATTTTCTACCAGGAGATCAAGCTCCTGATGATATAGATCTGTGGATCATTAGAGCATGCAGCCCCTCCACCAGACGTGGTATCTGGTCTCGAGGCCTAGAGGTGTTGTCCCTGCTGTTAGCAGATGATGTTTCTGGCCTCATCTGGCCAGCACCTCCAGGAAGCACCTGAACGGTTTGATGCCAGATGTGAAGGCGGGAGGTTGAGCGCCATGGGGGTCTCTCGGTAAACAGGGTGTCGCTCCTTTCAGGTGAGGAGACCCAGTCTGCCCATAGGGGAGGAGTTTAAATCTCAGCATCACAAGTGACAGATGGAACGTGATTTTAATGCAGGACTTTAACCAGCCACACTGGGACCCAATCCCAGTGTCCTCTGGGAGACTCGAGGACCCTGAACATAAACAGAGCTCACAGTTTACCGGTTAACTGGGTCCTTAACTGTTTCTTCCAGCTATTCCCCGAAACCAGCTTGAGAGACTTGGTAGGGGAGATGTTGCCGGTTCTGCTTAGCATGCTGCTGCAGTGACCCTCAGCAGGAGAAGCAGTGTGAAGCTGATGAAGACAAGGCTGGGGTGAAGCGTAACAGACACTCAGGGCTAATGCTTTGTAGGAAAGCAACAGCGCTGACAAACACGCGGGTTGCTTAGGCCATGTCTGTCACACGGCATGCTGGGGATTCCCTTCCTCAAATGTCACCAGTATTCAAAGGCAGTCATTATGCCAGTTAGCTGTTTAGCTAATAGTGCAGCATCAATACGCTAATCCTGTTAACCATTGTGATTTCTGACAAAGGAAACCCTATATTTATACTTTAATAAAGTCACTTTTACTGTACAAAGCCTACGTTTTTACCGTAAACCATTTCCCCAAACAGCCATAAGGAGCTCTGAGACACTCACTACTTTGTTATATTATGTTATATACATTCCAATATAGCCTAGATAGTGTTTATATTTTCTAAATTAACAGACACCCTGAAACTAAGAACCTTCCTTGACTGTTTGGGAGGCAGTGTTGAAATCCTCAGCAAAACCACTGAGCACAAGTATCACTGGATTAAGTGGCTCATATTAGTTTATATTACTCACAATAGTATATTCTAGTAATCTTTGAGGTCTGTTTTTGTTTCCATAGATCACAGTGTTGCTCAAACACTGATTTGACCAGAGCTAGGCGACCCTGATCCCAGAGTACTGCTATCCAGCAGGTTTTCCATCCTACCTGGTCTCTGATGAACCACACCTGGTCTCAGGCAGACAGTAACTCAGAGAGTATCTGCTGGATGCCGGCTCTCCAGGATCAGGGCTGCCTACCCCTGGTTTAGAGTCCAACTAAAGAAATAAATGTATCCGTGTGATTTCCGTCTAACTGCATTAGGCCACAGAGTGAGGAGGCAACTCCCATGGTCAAGTCACACCATCAATAAAATCATTATAACTGGGCAGGGTTCCAGGAATATGCAATTTGGTGCTGGTATTTGAAAAATTTTTGTAATATTGTACTCAGTGTATTTAATACTTCATCATTACAGAAAGCAAAAATCTGCAAATGCAAGCTGTTTGTCTGCTTTAGTAGAAGATTGTATTGTATAAATAACTCTTGGTAGTGGCTCTTTGATTGAATGTTCATGGCCGTCACAGTGCATGACAAAAATTAAATGTGTTTGTCCGTTATTTGTCGGCTTAGCTGTGTACCAGCTTCTTCTGACCAAACACTGGTACGCTGCACCGTCCAGCTCAGACATCTAAAGTTAAAGAAAAATAAAGCCGAAGCACTTAGAAATCGAAAGAGTTCTCACTTTGATACGGCAAGCCTCTTCCAGGCGTTTCTGGTATGGTTTGAATTCTAGGGATTCAAAGAATTCGATATACTTCCTTCGCATTATATGTTTCAAATGTTAATTTCTCAGAGTCGAACACCAATCTTTCCAATTGGTTGCAGACAAGAAAAATACCTAATGACCACTTTTTATCATTCATGTTGCTTCCAGCTATCCAGCTGGCCCATAAATGCGCTACTGTACCACTATCCCACGTTTTCATTTGAATGGCACAGGTTCCATATATCTTTCCATAAGAAAAAAAAAATAACCCGTGAGTATTGCCAGAAACCTGAAGGCCTTTAAAACTTCAGGTCATGCGAGGAGTCAGTGGTCTTTCGGAAAAATGTCTTGATTCGCGACAGCCGAACTTGTGTTCCTTATTAAAGCTTGGAATCGAAGTGAGGAATTAGCTTTGAAGTGAAGAAGGGGCTGACTAGCCGTCGAGCTGAGAAAAAAACCTAAATGCAAATCAGGTGTCAAGTGAAGAGCGAAATAAGTAACTCCAAGATGTACATATGAATACCTACTGACAGACGGAGTTATTTTCTCATGTCAAGAATCTGTATTCTGCTGCGTGTTGCTGTGAGTGTTCATGTTGTCAATGATTTCATATACTAGCTTGATATATGAAAGTAGATAGAGGATAATCTGCTCAGATCTCAGCGCCTGCTAAAGTTCCTCAACAAAACCTTTGATCCCTATCTGACTTGGTACCATTTTGCTGTACACAGAAGGAGGGAAAAATGCAGTAATGTTTGGGCTACCTTTCATTTTCTTGCTATGTGATGATAAAATATGCTACGCCACGGTGCCTTTGAAAATCTTCGTAAACAACAGGGCCTGATTTACGCAAGAGCTTCCCAAAATGCTAGGTTAAATTTAGCCCTTACCAACAGTCATACTGTAGTGACCAATGTATGGTCAACAGAGATGTCTGGAAATTGCTGGGGAAAAACGTTTATGCTTATCAGTCTGTCAGCCCATTCTGAATCTTCTCCAAACCACAGTCCAAAGCATGCTCTTGTAATGAAGAAAGTTTTGGACGGTGTAGAGCCTTCCTGACAAAATCCCTCTTAAAATAAGGAAGCCAGAAACAGCCTCATTAGTAAGGCTGTCATGGTTTGGCAATGTCACGAAGACCGGAGAAACTTGACAGCGAAGGACCCATGAATGAATTCTGATTTGTTCTAGAGAATTCTACAGGAGAACATTAGCCCACAGCTGGAGCATAGCTGTGTCATGCTGGAAGACAATGACCACAAACACACTAGTAAGTCTACATCAGAATGGATGAGGAACAAGGGAGATACTTATGGACTGTTATCGTCAAAGTGCTTGAGGTAAGAAGTGAAGTCAGCTGTCTGAAATGCTTCCAAGACCACAGCAGAGTGTCTTTGTGATAAACTGGTCAGTTACTGGTTACTGGGATTTGTAGTCCCTGCTAATGAAGACCAGTTCTTGAGTATACTGTAAGTGGGTAGTCTGTTTTTCAAATAGTCTTTTTTTGTTTCGCACAAATTTCTTTGCTAAGAAAACACATTATTGAGCTAAACTTTGTCCATTTTATGCCGCCTATACTTATGAGTGATAAACTGATGCTATTCAAAAAAATACGTATAAAATCTCATACACAGTAACTACATTTTCATGGTGTTGCACGTCCTCCGAACAGATCAGCCGTTAAGCCATCCATCATACCTGCACCATGCCAGCTAAATAGTGCTTTATTGCATTACCATAAATTAACAAAAACACATGCTTGGCACTTATGTTTTATTCCATTGCTTTACCCTCGAGTTTTAACATAAAGCTTTGAAAAGGGATCAATGACATTATATACACATTGTATTTATATTATAAACTGGGTCTTGCCATTCATAGGAGCTAAACTGCAAATACTTGTTTTCGAAATGATCAATCTGACCCCGTGACCCTGAGGAATATGTGTTACATATTGAATATTTTACACGCAGTGATTTTCTTTTGGACAGAATGCAATTGAAGGGCACATCACTATAGCAAATGTTTCTGTAAAACAGTTCTGGACTGTTTCCATATCTGCAATCCCACCAGACCAGACGACCAGTGCAGTGCAGTCGCAGTCATGAGGCTGGTCTTGCAGGCTTGCGGTGAAATTTTATGCATTGTTACAATTAGGCAACAGTCCCTTGATGTGAGTTGCCCTGGTGCTGTTGCAGGGTCACGTGTGTAAGTGGAGAAATGGAAACAGTGAAGTTAAAGCCCCCAGGCATGAAAGCACAATGCAACAGCCGAGTGGTGCTGGTGAGCCCAGAGAGCTGGCAGCAGATCTATGACTTAAGGTAACGTGCAGGACACACAGCTCATTTATGCATTTTCCAGAACTGCACCTCTATTACTGAAGCACTGCTTCAGGAAACGAAGTCACACATCTGAACAAAAAAATATATATATATATTAAAAAAAAAAAACTGTTAAGGCCTGGTCCAAAATTTCCTCCCTCACACGTTGCCACACTCACAGCACGTTGGGTGGGGAGACGCCTGATCAAATGCATGATTTGTATTCGAATGAAAAAGCCTGCGAATTCTCGTTTTAACCCATGATGACGTGTGGCAGAGCGTGCTCTCACACAGAGCTGTGGACCATCATCCGTCACCCTCTACATACTGACTGAAAATGACTCAAATCAATCTTTCTTAGGGTAAGAAAAAGACAGTTGGGACTAGAATGATCCAAAGCGTCTGCTAGCAGTTGACAAGCACAGCCTGATATTTGAAGTAGGTTTTTTAAATCACTGACCAGCTTTTTATTTCCGTGTTTCGTTATTTTACATCTGACTGACATCACATTATCTAGTCAGCAAAGAAAGGATGAAAAGATGAGTACAGTTACAGTACAAAGATAGTACTAATATTGTTTCAAATTTGAAATTTATATTAAAAACCATAGTAATACTTTAATAGGCTTTGAACCGCATGCGACTCAGCATAGGACAAGCGGTTACAGAAAATTGATGGATGGATGGATGGATGGATGGACACTTTACTTGAAGAGACACAAATAATGCACTTTTACTTGATGTATCAATTAACCTGAAACTAAGTTAGTTACCTACCAATTCCATGTTTGTTCATCATCATTTGATGATGACAGTTCATGTAGTTCATGTAGTTACTATATTTGTTCATGATTTGTACTTGAGTAGTAAGCGAGTTACTAAGTTACTTTTGTCTCCTCAAGTACAGTGATACCAAAACGATATATTTTAAGAGGAACATGGTACTTGCAAAGCAAATGAACACCAGTGAGTTTCCCTGTAGTGACACTGATTTTGTTGGTTCTTAGCGAGAGTGAAAGTAGTAAGAAGCATCATCCACCCTGAAGATTCAGAGAATCCAGGCAGCAGCAGCATCAGTAGGGCAGGGCGGACAGACCGCAGTCACAGTCACAGTCACAGTCAATGTTAGTCTGGGTTCCCTCCACTGCGTAAAGTCTCTGTCCTTTTGTCATCTAGTCCCTAGGCGTCACACCGCAAACCCAAACAGTCCCTGAAGATCAGAAGCGAGCCAAGACTTTATTATGCAGAAACCACTTTGGAACCATGCATTTCATGTTGCTAGATGAACTAAATCATTTGTTTTCAGGCACTATTAAAGATATAACTCAAAAAGTAAACGTAAAAGTGCTTGGGCAGAGCCAGAATGTGACTGATATACGCCTGGTAGATTTTCCAACACCCACTCAGACCCTGCTTCTGAACATAATGACAATCATATGGATACTGAGGCAGGAAAACCTCGCAGAGTGCAGGTCAGCCAGCCGGGATCACAGACCCACTGTACGCACACACACACACACACACACACACAAAATAATCTTTATGGGGATGCTCCTTTCATTTCTATGGACATAACCCTAATCCCAACAATGACAACCTTAACCATAAGTAAAAAAAAATAAAATAAAAATACTTTTGCCATTTTTAATTCTTTGATTGCAGTCACAGATTTTTATGAAGTTGAATTTCCCTTTATGTGGACCAAAATTTGCCCCCCACAGTGTCAAAATAACAGGTTTATATCACTTTGCAAGGGCATTTGGTCCCAACAACGTAAAGTATACCTGGACCACACACACGCACTGGGGGCTGTCGTCATAACTAACATATTCTCTGTTTCTCTTTCTCACTAAGATATTTAGAACAGAATGTTAAGCCTTCACTGAGATCTTATTATCAGATAAAAATGAATATAATTTTTTCTTAAATCCGATATAGATTGATTCTAATTCAAGTCACCCCATTCAGGAACGATTATACAGGATCATGAAGGCCAGTGGAAGCCTTTTATGATCCATTTTACAAGTAAAAAAAAAAAAACACTCCCCCAAATTCACACAAAGAACATACTTTTAGCAATAAAATTATAAACAATGGTCTACTGCTTCCCCATCTTCCAGACTTACTGATCTTTAAATATCCTTTGTTAATTGCTCACAGCTGAGTCTGACAAGACTGGCAACTTTTCACTAAATGGAAATGAAAAATATCACGCGCATAAATGGGGGTGGTACAGTGGTTAGCACTGCTACCTCACACCCCTGGGATCTGGGTTGGGTTGGCTGGGCTTTGTGTGTGAAGTTTGCATGTTCTCCCCCGCTGTCATCAGGGGGTTGCCTCCGAGGTTTTCTCCCCCTCTCCCCCCCCAGCCCAAAAACATGCTGAGGTTAATTGGAGTTCTCCAAAAGTGCATGACTGTGTCCATCCTGGGCTGTTCCCCACCTCATGCCCATAGGCTCCAGACCCCCCTCCCCCTCCACCCGCCACCCTGAATAGGAGCCTTCGAAAATTGGTGTGAGTTTTCGCAAAATATAAATTTGAGATTTTTAATTGTACAACAAATTGCAGTTTTTTGTATAAATGTGTGAAAAAATTGCCAGCGAGACGTGCTGCTGCCATAACAACAGCTTAACCCTGCCCCCAGCCTGCCCCAGGGGCTGAAATTCACCCCCAATTGGTATGTTAGTGAGTCAGAATCTAAATTTTCCCAAGATGCATCTGCAGGTACTGGAGCTCCTCTGGATCACGATTCTTCTGTAATAGGAGAGAGGAGGATTTCAGAATAACGGCATGAGAACTATTATTTCCTCGAGGTATAATAAGGGACAGCTGGGGATGCTGGGATGCGGCCTCACATCATCGCCATGGCGATTCCAGTAGTGGATAAAAGTTTGCTTTCCTCTGCTGGGAAGTGCTGGAGTGGTCTGAAATGGCTTCAGCAGCAGGCGTTCGCAATTACAGATGACTGACAGCTGGCCTCCCATCTACAGTGGAGTAATATGACTGTATATAAATCAGTGTGTTTAAAATCAAATCTCAGGGCCTCCCCATTCGCTGCAGGCTACTTGTTATTTGGTGAATGTCTTTCCTCTCCTGCTCTAAGACAATAGGACCCCTGGTGGATTGAGGCAGGGTGCTCTAATCATACTGTGTCCGCCAATAAAACTCTGCCTTCGCTCTCATTTTTATTCAAAAAAGCCAAGATTTCACATTTCAGAGCATTACTCAGAATGTGTGAGTCTTTCAGCACAAAGAAGGAGACTGGTCAAATGTCAAGTTGTGAGAATTTCAGTAAAGTATGTGCTGTTACTAGGAAATGAATCAGGTCTTTTATTTTTACATGAACCATGCATTCCTCCATTCATCTTCTATCAAACTACCAAACTACGGTGGGAAGACCAGGAGTCTATCCCAGTTCAGCATAGAGGGCACGGCTGGAGTGATGGTGGGGCAGGAGGTAGTGCTACCGTTTGGCAACTGGAGGGTTGCAGGTTTGAGCCCTGGTTCCTCCTGACCCCGCTGAAGTGTCTTTGAGCATGACACTGAAACCCGAATTGCTCCCAGTGAGCAGGTTGGAACCTTGTGTGGCAGCCTCTGCCACAGGTGTGCTAATGGGAGTGTGAATGGGTGAATGTGAGGCAAAATTGTGAAATGCTTTGAGTGCTCATAGGAGTAGAAAACGCGCTATATAGATGAAGTCCATTTGCCACCCTAAATACCAGTCCATTGCAGGGCAGATGCTAAGTCATACACCATGGGAATTTCAGAGATGCCAGTTAGCTGGTCTAATTACATTCGTATAGCAGATGCTTTTACCCAAAGCAATGTACACTTTTTTGGAGAAAGGGGGGTCAGCTAGTCCTTGGGGCAATTTGGGGTTAAAGACCTTGCTCAAAGGTGATATCACTCTGCCAGTCTTGGGATTTGAACCAGTAACCTTCTGACCTTAGTGGGTCATAATTCGCTGAGCCACATGCAAGCCCCATTGGACCTTGGGAGGAAATAGGAGTTTTCCCAAAGCAATTAAACTTAAGCAAGACTAACAGCATCGTATCCAGATATGAGAGCAGATAACTTTACGCAGTATTAAAAGTCAGCATTAAAAAAAGCAAAATTTTTGTGAAATATTACTTACAATGTTTGTTAGATTTTGTTATATTCAATGCACATATTGAAGATAATGGTACTACGGTTTCATTTAATTTCTAGACATTAAAACAGCAAAGGCAATTCAAGACAAACATAAATCCACCTGTAATCGCTGTAGCTAATTTCTTCGACTTTCTTTGGTAACTTAATTTCACACTCATTACGTATGATGTTCCCAAACTGTCTTTTCAGATATTCATGACACAGAGTATGAAATGCCTGCATCTGACATCTGGACATGGAGTGCATGTGTTGTAAGATTTTTGAAAATTATCATGAACTTGTCCTAAACCTGTGATCCTCAAACAGACATTTCAGAATGTCTTTTGGGTTATCTGTGTATGGTGGGGGGGGCGGGCGGCTATGTTTCTGTATTTCTGCTATCTAATCTTGGAGCTATCATTATTATGGTAACAGAGTGTATGAAGCTGCAGGTTGTCCAACACAGCGTCTGTAACACATACGGATCAACGTGCCTTTGGCATGAGGGAGCGTGCCGTATGTACAGTCGGTACCATCTGTAACACTGACGGATGGCCGTGCCTTTGGCGGGAGGGAGCGTGCTGTCTGTACAGTCGGTACCGTCTGTAACACTGACGGATGGCCGTGCCTTTGGCGGGAGGGAGCGTGCTGTCTGTACAGTCGGTACAATCTGTAACGCTGACAGATGGCCATGCCTTTGGCGGGAGGGAGCGTGCCGTATGTACAGTCGGTACCGTCTGTAACACTGACGGATGGCCGTGCCTTTGGCGGGAGGGAGCGTGCTGTCTGTACAGTCG
>JAODJX010000136.1:5223411-5236035 GCA_026776945.1 Isichthys henryi | reverse complement strand
GTGCCTTTGGCGGGAGGGAGCGTGCTGTCTGTACAGTCGGTACCGTCTGTAACACTGACGGATGGCCGTGCCTTTGGTGGGAGGGAGCGTGCCGTTTGTACAGGCGGTACCGTCTGTAACACTGACGGATGGCCGTGCCTTTGGCGGGAGGGAGCGTGCTGTCTGTACTGTCAGTACCGTCTGTAATGCTGACAGGTGGCCGTGCCTTCAGTGTCAGGATGCGTGCCGTCTGTACTGCCCATATCGTCTATAACGCTGACGGATGGCCATGCCTTTGGTGGGAGGGTGTGTGCCGTCTGTACAGTCGGTACCATCTATAACGCTGATGGATGGCCGTGCCTTCGGTGCAAGGACGCGTGCCATCTGTACTGCCCATACCGTCTATAACGCTGACGGATGGCCGTGCCTTTGGCGGGAGGGAGCATGCTGTCTGTACTGTCTGTAATGCTGATGGATGGCTGTGCCTTCGGTGCAAGGACGCGTGCATTCAGTACTGCCCATACCGTTTATAACGCTGATGGATGGCTGTGCTTTTGGCGGAAGGGTGCGTGCCATCCTCATCCTCTGTTCTGCTATCATATAAAGCAGTGTTTTCCAATCCAGTCCTTGGGGACCCATAGACAGTCCACATTTTTTGCTCCCTACCGGGAGCTCGGAGGGAGCAAAAACATGGACTGGCTGTGGGTCACTGACGACTGGATTGACTTTAACCCAGTAATACAAGAAAGAACATTTGTTTTGCTGATATCCCAAATATCTGCTCCCTGCTGATTCACATATACAAGTAATCAAAGCGAAAAAGCTTAATTCGTGACCAGATTGATGAGGTATTCATCTTCTCTCAGTAGAAGAAGGTGGCAATTCTGTCTATTTTTATTAGTTCATTCCAAATGAATGATGTAATATGTCTATCAAAACAATACTTTTAAAATGCACACACGTGCTCCTCAAAGTTTCAGATAAACGCTATGGCACATACTGTAATGCTGAAATTAGGTCCTGAGAGATGCAGTGAGGGTTGAACCACATCCTGAGAGAAGCACTGAGACACAAACCTCCCACTGTAAAGAAATCCTGAGAGATGCAGTGAGACTCGATCCCCCCACTGTAAAGATGTCCTGGGAGATGCAGTGACGCCTGAACCCCCCATTGTGAAGTAAATGCTTTCCCATTCTCTTGCGTTTGGGGGGTTTGCCCTGCCAAACACTTCTGGGCAGAGTACTGGTGATGAAATCATGATGTCAGACGGCACTGAACCTTCTTCAGGGAAGAAAGAATAAAATACCAGTGACTGTGAGGCAGAGCTGGACCAGCTGGAAAAAAGAAAGAAACCTTGATGTTACCTGCTCTGTATTCATCTTTGAAAGGGCTTTTTAAATTAAGAGCTTTAAAAAATGTCTGAAAAATGGTTTCATTTCCACTTTCATTTTCGTGTCAGCATCAGGCTCATTCCTCTTCCATTTTCATTCTCCTCTCCCCTCCTATGGAACAAAAGTTGTTATGGGACCGAGAAGAGGTGCATAGTGGGATTGTTGTCAGTGTCTTGGGCCTTAACCACTAAGAGTTTGTGTCATGACCTGCTCGTTCGATCCTCCTGTGTGCCACGCCCCCTCATTCACCTCGTGTGAATTCCTGATTGTTACCAGCTGTTCCCTGTTTTGCCATTGAGTCCTGAGTATTTTAGTCCGTCATTGAAGTCTTTACCGTGCTTTGCCTTGTCTGCTCGTTTTACCTAATAATTCCCCTGTTTGTTGCAGTTCGGTCTGCCTGACCTTGATTCCACGCTCCCTGTTCGCCTGACAGCGTGCGGTCATCACAGTTTGTTCCTCTTTTGTCAGGGGTGGTGTATGTGCTTGTAAAAATGTGCTAAAACGGCAAGGCTGTGAAAAGGGCAAGAAGCTGATGAACATCCGGTGGAAAGAGGAACTAGACGGTTGCACCTCAAAACTGTCAAGTTTAAAATAATCTAGAGGGCTGAGGACGAGTGCAAGAACGCTATAAGGAGAGATTTAAATTGCAAATGATAAGCTGTGCTAATGCTGACTTCAAAGTTCTCCCGCTTACATATAAGGCACTTAAAAGTCTAGCTCCTGCCTACCTGACAGAATTACTTCAAGTTTACAAGGCACATCATCCACTCAGGTCACAGAATGCAGGTTTCCTTGTCGTCACACATATATATAAAGTGAGAGTGGGCGGTAAAGCATTCTGGTACAGGGCTCCTATATTGTGAAATGGTTTACCAGCCTATGTTCGGAATGCCGATTCAGTCTCGGTCTTTAAATCTCGAATGAAGATCTATTACTTCAGTTTAGTTTACCTGCAACCTATCGCACCATAACTATGACTGCTGGTGCTGCTGTATGTGTACATGTCACTTTTATGTACTATGCTTGTCCGTATATGTGTCAACGTATGTTCTGACCTTCCATGCTCTCTGCCTTCTCACATGTCCCGGGTTGGGCACCATCTGAGCTGGAGTCCTGGTTCAGTCCCATGGAGGGGTGACATCGCAAATGGGCCACACAAACTATATCATTGTGGGTGCAGCCTTAAGTGTCACCTGACACAGCCCAACGTGGAGAAAAGACCTTGACTACACCTCGGAGGCCAACGTGGATAACAGACTCATTGATGGACTTTGTCTTGATCCTTAATCACAGCTTATACCTACCTTTTAGCAAGCATGTCCACTCTTTTATGTTTTCAGTAATGTTAGCATGCCCAGGGGGGGTGGGCAGCCAGTTGACCTTGGACCCCCAGAGGTTTTTTTCTCCCTACTTGGGAGTTTTTGGTTCCTCTCCTTCATTGTCTTCTGGCTTTCTTTATTCAATTTCTTTCCTTCCTTTTTCTCCCCGTTCTGTATCTCCCTCTACTTCACACATGATGATCCCGGGTTGGGGTAACCAATCACAGTTGATATGCCCTTTTTGGGAAGCTAGAGCAAAGTATATAAGCTTGTGAATTTCTTTATTTGGTGTGTCACCACGTCGAGATGGGGACACTCTGCTTCTTTCTGCTCTTTTGCTTATTAAAGAAACTTTATCTTACAGTCTCAATGTGAATTATTTTCAAGATCCTCAAGAAAGACTTTAGTAAGAGAAGGGTCATTCAAATAGTAATTTTGTCTTCCACAAAGCTGACACCCAACATTGGGCAACTGAGATTTCTGGTTGTTTCAGAGGGAGGGATCCTACACAGAGGTGAGTAGGGCATAGAGCCTGATAGGACCGGATCTGGGTCAAGAACAGGACCGGCCTGGTTCCTCATTGGGAAACACCTGAAACCACACTGCCCCAAACCAGACGACCCTGAGATTAAATTAAGTGGCAGATTGAATTGAGACATGGTAAGATAAAATTTCTAATGTCTAAGAAGTTTCTCGCTTGCTTTTGATGACTGTACTGGTCTGTTTATTGCTCTGTATCAGGCGTATCAAACTGCAGTCTTGGGGGGCTGGAGCCGTGTGTAGCTTAGTTCTTTCCCTGATTCAGTTCAAGAGCTGTGCGGTAATTAGCACAAGGAGGTGCAAGGAGCTGAATCAGGTGTGTTAAATGAGGGAAAACCTTCAAATGTGCAGGGCTCTGGCCTTCTAGGACTGCAGTTGGGCACCTGTGCTCTATATCATGCATGTGAAACCTGTGTGTGACAGCAGGACAGCCTATGAAGGGTAAGATCCCTGAGTGAGAACGAAGGGACATCCTAAGCCAGAAACCGTCAAGGATCTCTGAGGTCGAACTGAGGGACCAATCGGGGAGGCTCTGGTCCCCTCCCTGTCCCGGGGAGTTTGCAAAACTGTTCTGGCCTGAGAAGTGAACATAAAATGGAAAGTGTATTTGTAGACCGTATGTGTTGCACAGTAAGGATGTGTATTTCTAAAGAAGAATTGTAGTTGTTGTTACTTGGGTTCGGTTTCCCTGTCAAATAAAGAAAAGGAGGGTTTTGCAGTTTGAGCCCCGGTGCAGAATCCAGTTTACCACCTCAAACGATATTGAGTTGTAGACTAATTTACCTGGGTGTTGAATGAGTGACTGTCAGCTGGATTTTCGAGGAACATCCAGTCTCATTTTTGATTTAAATCATTATTTTGCAGTAAGTAGTCTGAATCAGGAGCCAGCTTGTCATTTTCTAACAGATCCACTTCACCAATTCCAGTGCGTCCCTAACCCTAACCAGTTTTGGGACCTCTATTGGGGACATATACCGGGGTCAGAGAGGGCAAGGAACGTGAGTGTAGCTAGGATTAAGACCCCTGAACAGTGGTCTTAAGTCCTGTCTTAAGTCCTGTCTGCAGCGGCATTTGTACCAACAACAGATAAGAGCTATGGGTGCTGCATCAAGCAAATACCCACCCCCACCAGACAAGGATCCGGCTTACAATCCGGAGGGCATGTCAGGGTTTGAAAAAGAAATGCGAAAACATGATGGGTTCTCTACCATGAAAGGGTGGAATCCTGTAACCAGGAGGTCCATCCCGAGAGAGGTAGTAGAAAAGGGGACTGGGCTAGAGTTAAAGAAGGCAAGTAAAAAATGGAATCGTCAGACAGGGGGTTGGTGGCCAATGGACGGCACCCTAGATATGGAAGAAATAGAATGGTGTGAGCGGATGCTAGAAAAGAAGGGTACAGGTTGTTGCGGGAAAGGCATGTACAAACCAGAATATTTCTACCAGTGGAAATCTGTTGCACTGGCAAGGACCAAGCAAGGGCTACAGACCCAAGCAGACCAGCTGAAGGGGAAGGGGACTACATGGCTGATGATGAATAATACAGAAAATGTTGACCGCAATTCCGAAAACTGGATATATTGCAGTTATGATGACAAACCTCCGCTGGACTTCAATGTGTGGGGCACATGTAACAATGATAAGGCAGAACGGCCCACTATTTACTACCTGAGGCAGATAAGTAATTATACTTATCTTCCCTCGATTCTCATGGGGAATGTGAGATCCCTAAATAATAAGATGGGTTGGCTCATGTCACTGACGTGGACACATCAGAGCATAAGTATTATGTGCTTCACTGAAACATGGCTTACTCCGAAAACTGACATGACAAACTCCAGATTTCATGTCATACGGGCTGACAGAAACGACGTAGACACAGCATTTCCTGGGGGAAAGAAGAAAGGTGGGGGGGTTGCAGTGTTTGTGAACAAGGAATGGTATGTCCCACTTAAAATAGTCAAAAAGAAGTATAAATGTGAAAATGACATTGATCTGTTAGCCATAATTCTTTTTTCCTTTAAAGATTTGGCATACACCCTCTTTGTCGGCGTTTACATTCCGCCAGATGCTAATGCTGAAGATGCACGCATCAGTATTTATGAAATAATCGACAGCTTACATAAAAAATACCTGTTTAACATGATTGCAGTTTCTGGAGATTTTAATCATGTTGAACTTGAAGACAATGTTTTTCAACAATGTGTGACTTGTGCCACAAGAAATGAGAGAATCCTGGACAAATTTTATACAAATAAGCACGATGTATACATCTCCACTTCCCTGGGGCCTATATCGGATCACGATCTGATAATTCTCACCCCCACCAATATGTCAAATAATAATTCACTGGGTTGCCCTTATTCACCAATTCACCCATACAAGGACAACTTTGTCCTAATATGATCAATCGATAGCCAATGAAGTTTTGTCTAATATTGCTGGTGCCAGCAGTGGAACAACTTGCCGGCTTATTACCGAAATAACGTTACATCATTTTTTTATTCCATGGAAAACGAAACATCAATTTTCTGGCCAGATTTAATTATAAATTCTAAACATGTCACAGGTCAAATATATAAAATATTGTGGTGCTCAAGAGTGCGAAGAGATCAAAACGCAAACAGCAAAGTAAAATTTTTATTGTGTGACCCTTAAAACGACAGGGGTAAAACAGTGAGTGAGAATAAAGAATAAACTCACTTACACACGCAGGAGACAGGGCGCAATGAGTCATACTCTGAAAACTTTTTTTATTTGGCAGCTTAGAAAAATGTACAATCCAAAACAGATCAAAATAAATCTAAAAAACAGAATCCATACGGACCTGTACTTCACTCTCACTTCTGCCTACATGACGTTTCCATTCCATTCTTTTTTGAAACCGGTGGAAACGTGGGCAGGTTCTCCACGGGCACCAAATGAGAATCAGCCCATCACTGGCACCAGCCCCAGCACTGGCTCCATGTTGGTGGAAATGAGACATTAGACAATGTAATCCTTAGTATAACAATAAAAAATGAAAAGATAATGTAACCTGTAAGAGGATTTGTATGTATTTGCACCCCAAGTAGCTCTATATACTACAGCTTGATATTTTGTTAAAGGCCAAAAATATAATCAGCACTGTAACGTGTAGCCAACTGAAATTACCAAGACCGACGTGGTTATCAAGAAATGGGATGGGTTCTGGGCTCATTGTTTAGGACCATAGTGTCCCACAGTTGTGTTTGTCAGAGTGACCATGCCATTAAAGTAACTGGCAACCAGGGGTGGGGAATACCAAAGCCTCAAAAGAGGGGAACATATTAGTGATGAACAGTTGAGGGAAAGATGATGCTTAGGATGCATCCTGTGACAAATATCTTGATAAGAGATAAGAAACGTGTATAAGAATCAGTGTAAATCAGCACTGGGCAGACTTCTGCGGTTTCCAGCCTTGGTTGTAACGTATGTGGATGCAGTAAAGACTGAATCTGAAGATCAACACAAGCAGCTCCTGACTCCTGATTAGGGAAGGGAAGGGGAAACCATAATAATCTGGCATACAGCTGAGTGCAAAAGTTTGCATCCTCTCACTTTAAAATGCCTAAACTAAAACAAAGAAATGTATTTTCATCAATGCAATATTTTTAATGCACTGTAAGTTTTTACAAAGGCTCTAGCAGCTCTTTCAGGTATTTTGCTTGGTCTTCCACTCCTTGGTAGAGTTTTAGTGTGCCCATGTTTCTTCCATTTCTGGATTCATGGTTGGTACTGGTATCCCTAAATGCTTTGAGAGTTTTTTATATCCCTCTTCAGCTTTATGAAAATGTACCAGTTTCATTTTGAGGTCTTCTGACAGCTGTTTCCCTGTTCCCATTGTTGTTGCTCTCATTGAGGCTTCTACTGGAGATCTGTCCACTCACAGCTATGACATGCAGGCCTAATTGAACACACCTGCAGCAACTCATCACCCCTAAATGCTGACAATTTTTTTAAATATACCTCATTTTACATATTTAATTTACAGGTTTTATTAAAGGAGATGTATACTTTTGAGCTTGCCATTAAAGATGAATTTGTACTTAGACTAAACTATTTTAAATTTGAGGACATTTCATTAAAGTTTTTCAGAGGAAAAACATCTATAAATTTTTATTGAAGGATATCTTGAAAACAAACTCTAAAATAAAGGTAGTTTTTTTATTATTCAACCTGGGTCTAAGGGAGATGCAAACTTTTGCACTTAATTGTAGTTGGCAGGATCGAATAAGAGACCCAGAGAAGAGACCATAGTGGCAGATGGGCCTTGCTCAGAGAAAAGATAGAAAAAATGTCCAAAAGGTGGGAATAGATAACACGTGTGCTAGTAACAATGGGGGGGGGGGGGTACATGGGATGTGGCGGTGTGTGAAGAGAATTATTATTAAGACCAGTATGCAGGGATAGAAGAAAAGGTGGAATTCAAAGGTGAAGTGAAACAGGGTGATGAGATAGGGAGAGAAGAAAGGAATAGTAAGTTGTCTAGATGCCTTGCTGTGGCAGGCAGTAGAGGAATGCATTGCGAGGTAGTGAGGGTATAATGGAAGGCCAGGGCTGGGCATGTGAGAAAAGCAATAGTATAAAATGGGGAAAAGGAGCAATTGGTGATAATGCAGATGAGCTGATGCATCTGCTGGACATCCCTAACCATCCATACAGAGGATGGAGCCAGTTATAGGGGAAGGAGACAGCAGAAGGGATGAGGAAAAAAGACGGGTTTGAAGCAGGAAACAGAAACAGTAGAGGGGAAGACGATAATGCAGAGCAGAGAGTACTGATAAGCAGAAAGGCTAAAAGATAAAAGGAGCTCAGACACAGTATGTGCCGTGGGCAGGACAGGATCTGGAGGGCCTGCTTCTCGGACTCCCGATTCTGGCAGACGGGGCCTGAAAGTGGATAAAAGCATTTGAGGAGGAAACTATGGGGCGGCTCCTGGCGATGGGGGACATAAAGGCAGTTATGGCTCGAGCTTTGGGGGTAGACGGGATGGAGAGACTGCTGCGAAGCAGCGGCCTGGCAGCGGGGACAGGGACTCCTGTGAATGATGCATGTCACTCTGACGGTTACCGCGCTAACCTCTGACACCAGCTGTGGGTATTATTTCCTCCGTGGCTGGGTGTAGCTGAAATGAAGGTGGAGCCCATAAAGGAGGGGGAGAGCCCAGTTGCCTAACTGCAAGCTCAAGAAAAGCAGTGGCGCACTGAGACAGAGCCGGACCTGGAGAATTCGATGTTCAGAGGACAGTACTGGAGAGTACTGAAGGATGTGCTCCCGAGGCCAGTGAGAAGCAGGCTAAGACTATGCCTGAGGAGCAGCTGATCCACTCTATTGACTTGTACAGAGAGGAGGAGGACTCTACTAAAGAGCGTGAGAGGGAGCTGACAAAGAAACTGAATCAGATGCAGCTGGAGGAGCTGACTGCTAAAAAGACAAAAAGTCCAGGCACCAGCGGTCTCTCCAAACCCAAGCCCCCGGGGGCAGCCTGTGGACAGCCAACAGTCTCCTGCCCCTGGAGCCCCCCAGGATACTAATTGACCTCCGGTTCTGATTACAATAGACTGGACAGATATGATGAATGTGGGACTGACCAGAGGGCACTCATCTGTCCATGAGCTAGAAGACTCCAGTCTCTGGGAAGACTGGGGAACAGGCCATTTCAGCTGGTATGCTGCGACTGTAATCAGACCGGACATACCTGTCGAACCTGCATCTTCCAAAATCTGATTCAGCAGAGGTTCAGGATTTGAGAGAAATAATAAGATGGGCAAGGCGGCAGTCTGGGCACCAACGCAGTATGAAGGAGTGCAGACTGCTGCCAAAGGCAAGTTGGTGAGAGTTCAATGGAGTATCACCAGTAATTGCAACACCCTCCTCCTGCTTGTCCCAAAGGCAGGAGGCAAGAAGTGGAAGTTAACTCACGATGTGTATGTAGTGAATGAGGTTGTGGAGGATCAGACAGCGGAAGTTCGTTCTCAGTCTGCTGACAAAAGTGGCCCGTAGTGCAAAGTTTGTCACAGTTGTTAACTTATGGTCAGTCTTTTTCAAGGTGCCTCTAGCTGAACAGGAAAGATGGAGAAGCCTTGAAGGCAGGGTTTGCTGTGGTTCAAGCATAGGATGACTTTTTTACACGTTTGATTCAGAGACAGCAGTGCAGCTGTATTCAGCCCAGTTGGTGGAGCTGAAGGGCTTGACTGCAGCGTGTCAACAAGGACGGCATAAGACTGTTACAATTTACGCAAAATCTGCGTACCCACATGGCGTATGCTACGTGTTTAGGGGAGTCTGGGAACTGAGAAAGTTTCTCAAAAGTGAAGCCTTACCCATTCATCGTGATGATTAGATTTTAGAGTTGCTCCATGCAATGATGTTTCCTAGGCGGTGGGCTATTGTCAAGCATCAGGCCCACTGTAAAGGTAGTGACTTTGTTATCTGTGGCAATGCAGCAGCTGATGAGGCCGCCAAAGCTTAATGTTCCTGAGCTGGTGGTCCTGCAGGAGTGTGCTGGTCCTTATGAGGCCATCAGGGACAGAACCATGAGAGACTCTTGGTTGCGCCTCTGTCACTGGTTAACATTTTAATGACAGATGCGCATGGTCTTGACCATTGGGCAAGGGGGGAGATATTACGGAAAATTAGAACATAAGGTTTCTGGACACCACAGCTGCAGGCTATGGTGGACAAGAGGCTGTCAGGATGCGAGATGTGCATCAAAAACTATGTGCAAAAGGCAATTACAGCTCCAATAGAGCACAATCCGGTCACTGAGGGACTATTCAAACACATAGTGGTGGAATACAGTATGTGGACATGGGAAAATCACCATATGAGAAGCAATATATGTTGGTGATTGTGGACAGGTTCAGCAGATGGGTGGAGCTAATCCTATCCAAGGACATGGGGGCGATGACAGTGGTGAAATTCCTGGTCAGAGAGGTGATACCGAGGTTTGGCATGCCAGCTAAAGTTAGCTCTGACAATCGAGCTGCCTTTGTGGGAGAGTCTCTAAGCTGGTGTCTCAGCAACTGAGGATAAAGCAGAGGTTAGGATGTGTGTATCACCCACAGTCGCAGGGTATGGTGAATGGTACAGTATGCTTAAGCAGGAACTGAATAAGATCTATGCTTCTACAAAAATGAACTGGGCGGATGCGTTACAAATAGCTTTGATGGCAAAGGACAGGGTGATGCATCTGTCTCCACATGAATTGCTGGCAGAGAGATCAATGCCAAGATCGGTTTGGAGGGGGCCATATAAGGGGCCCACCTTAGACCAGCTGGGAGATGAGTTGAAGTTGTAACCCAAATATGCAAAGATATTTCCAAACAGGAATAGGAGATAACACAGATGACAAGAGAAGACATGGATCAAGAGGAGCCAGTCATCTCCCCAGGAGACAGAATGTACCTCCAGGTGTTCCAGCGAAAGTGGGATGAGCCCCGATGAGAAGGACCCTTTAAGGTCTTACAGCAACAGTGGTACAGGTAGAAGGGAACAGTTGGTACCATTTCAATTGCTGTACTGGGGTATCAGCAGAGATAAGGCACGTAGTGACCGCCGGAGATGCAGAGAACACAGATGCCTCTGATTCATAGCACTGATGGAGCTTCTGAAGGAGCTCCACAACCTGATGTACAGCAAGATCCAGGAAAATGATTAAATGTGGGGAGGTTGGCAGCAAGTCATTATGAAGGCGATTTTCTTTAAGAGCTGTGGTCTATCTTGCTCTGTTACTAATTTTTTGTTGTGTAGTTCCTTTAATGTGTACCCTAGTGGGTAGAACACTGTCTCAACAGGCAAGAATACCTGTTATGTCAAAGGTGGTGGGAGGACCATTTGGAGCAGCGAGTTCCCGGACTAACACAGAAACAGACTGTCACATAGACGTCATGGACGTAGTCGTACCCACATCAGAAATCCACACTGGAGATACACAACATCTGGGACTTATTTGATCATGAAGTAATGCATGTTTTGGGAGTAGATGTTCAACATTATCAGTTAACCATCAGTTATCTTTGTGTGAGAAATATATATACTACTTTATTCAGATTGTATTAGATGACGTAGTCTTGGTAGATTATGTAGAAAATATAGTGTATGCAATGTATCTTGGGGAGTTCATTATATGGCAATCCTTTCCACTATTTAGTGAAGAACTCACCATTCTGCAGATGTCTGCATCTCAACGTTGGTAGTTTGTGAGCTATGCCTGCCATGGACCCTGATGGGGGGCCGCGCCTTTGGAGTTGGGAGTGGAATTTCCCTAAAACTTAGGGTTTTCGCCCTCCTTCCTAGGCTGGATGGACAGGATTGTGTGTGGGACTCTTGTGAGTCCCAAAAGGGGGAAATATAAAGAATATTTAAGCACTGTTTAACATGTAGAGAATGTAATCCATAGTATAACAATAAAAGATATTACCTGCTGAAGATAATCTAACCTGTGGAGAAGGTAACCTTGAAACCTGTAAGAAAATGCATATGTACAATATTTGCACCTGAAGTAGCTGTATAGCTTGTTACTATGTTGAAGGCCAAAATATAATCAGCATTGTAATGTGTAGCCACCTGAAATTACCAAGACAGGGCTTATTATTGCATCAATGCCTGGATTCTGAGCTCATTGTTTATTAACATAATGTCCCACAATTGTGTTTGTCAGAGTGAATATATGATAAAAGAAACTGGCAGCCTATCACCCAGGGGCAGTGAATACCAAAACCCTAAAAGAGAAGAACATATTGGTGTCAAGGGAAAGATGATGCTCAGGACATCCCCTGTGACAAATACTGTATCTTGATAAGAGATAAGCATAGTGTACAAGAATCAGTGTCATCATTGGGTACACTTCTGCAGAGTGTCCAGGCTTGGTTGTAAGCTACATGAATGCAATAAAGACTGAATCTGAAAATCTACACAAGAGACTTCTGACTCCTGATTCGGGGGGAGGGAAAAACCACTACATTGTTTATCAGCAACCTATGGTTACAAGGGTGAGAAGGTGGTCACAGGAAGTGAAAGAGGCACTACAGGAGTGCTTGGAGGACGCAGATTGGGTTCTCTGTGAGCCTCATGGAGATGAGCCTGTGTTGGGACAGACCTTAGCCACCTCAAGAAGTGGGGCATGATGAAAGAAGAGAAACTATCTATGAAGCTGCTCAGACTAAGCAGGGTTTATTAACAAAACAAACACAAAGAGTGACCCAGAAAAGAAAGGAACCACACGGGGTCAAAACAATACCGATAAAACTGAAATTAAGGGAGCAAAACCAGGAACATGGTGGCATGGTGGTGCAGTGATTAGCACTGTTGCCTCACACCTCTGGGACCCAGGTTCGAGTCTCCGCCTGGGTTACATGTGTGTGGAGTTTGCATGT
>JAODJX010000136.1:5177073-5189888 GCA_026776945.1 Isichthys henryi | reverse complement strand
ACACACCTGTTTGTTTTAATTCACTGGTTTCACCCCCCCCCCCCCCCCCCGCTGGATTCTTCCAGGAAGTGTGGAGGTCCTGAAAACAATAGTGGTGTTTGCCACCATTCAATTCATATATTTGTGTGGGGCCCCCTGTTGGCTACAAACAGTAACTACATTCAGGGGCCCCAAAATAACCTTTTGAGTTGGGCCCTGGTAACAACAAACCTGCTCCCAACCTGAGAATCCAAACCCAGTTTCCTCTCTGTCACAAGTGGCTTAGAGAGCTGGGTTCCTCTCCGTCTCTGTGGTAATACCCAGTATAGCTGAGCCTTCACTGTCAGTGTTGCACACTGGTGATTCTGGATTGAGAGAAAGCGTGGGGCAAACACAGGGCAACTTGGTTTAGCGAAAGCAAAACCTCAACCTCATCTAGAATGATGTTGGCTGTCAACAAGAACCATCTGCAATATCATTATTCCAGATTCATCGCTTCTCAGTTTCTGTTGCTTACATAAAAAGCAAATAAGGAAAAATTCAGTAATTGAAACAGAGCACTTGTTCGATTAAGGTATAGATTCATATTTAAAATACTTCCATTATTCTGGAGGAAATGGCTTTTGATGACAGACTACATGGCAAACAACTACAGAAACAGACAAAAACAGACACCACACAGTATTCATACAACAATTTATGTATGCAAATAAGTCTGACATGTAGATATGGTAATAAGTGGGTGAATATGACAATAAGTACAGTAAATATTATACAAGAAAGATAAATAAACAGATATTGATAAAAAAAGAATAGGTATTATTGCACATGTGCACTGAGAGCTTCACTGGCTGAACAGTCTGACGGCTTTCGGAAGGAATGACTTCCTGAGGTGCTGAGTAAAGCATTTATTGTTGAGCAATCCTTGCCTGAATCTGCTCTTCTGCCCAACCGCAACGCAGCATCTTCTGTCCTTTTCCACCTTTTAATCTCCCTCGGAGGAATCCTTCTCTTTAGAGCACTACCTAATTCCACTGGGTCCATAACATTAGTAAACACAAACAGATCAGCACTTAACCATCGTGGATCTAAGCTAGCTTTACGTGGGAGGAAACCTTGGCAGAAGCGACAGAAACTGAAGGACATCAAACCCAAAACGTGGGAAAATAAGGATCGAAATATCACTGTTTTCTCCATAGATCCAATTGAAAGTTTCCACTTTTCCCAGAAATCTTAGCCATGACCCATCGTATGCGCAGCCAATCGACTGTCTCAAAAGCTCTTATGCTCAATGTGCCATAAAGAGGCACACATCTTCCAGCTGCAGAGATGGGGCCCCTGTTACATTCATTTCCTATGAAGGTAGCCACCTGTTGCATATTTAAATTGTGATTTCCAACTGCATTTCTCAGCCTTACACAATTGTTGCTGCGGAGCAAATCCTAGGAGCCAGGAGTATTTTACTCGCAAATGCTTTGGGACAAAAGTGACTAAATGAATGAATATTGGATGGCGGTTGGGTTTAGGAACAGTTGTAAAGTTGATCAGACTAAGTCGTATAGGTCGTAGGTCGATGATAACCTGTACAGACAGAGCTGGACAGTGGACACATAGTCACCTTCTCTATTTTATAAAATAATTTTGTCATCCTTCCTTTGCAATTTTTTTTTTCAACTCATCAAATCAATCAACAGAATTTAATGTTTAGTAGATGATTTCATCTAAAGAAAAATATATTCCTGAGAAAATAGGCTCAAACAGGCCCTAGGGCAATGGCACTTTCAAACCAGTGACCTTCTAGTCACAGATAAAGTATCAATGCCCCCATGACGCCTTGCATGCGATCGATGAAGTGCCTATTCATACAGTCTGCCATTTCCTGACCCTGTTCCTGAGCACTGAGGACATAGAGGTAGTTGATGCTGCCTTTGGTAGTCTGATCGAGGCACTGTTACATTTGACAAGTAGCCTATGAAAGTGGATTGATGGATAGATGGTTATCGTATTAAAAATCTTAAATAAGCATAGTTAAGAAAGGAAAAGAATGCAGGGCAATGGAGACAGTAAAAATAAACCTAGCTGCTTAAGTCACCTCTGTTTCTAAGTGCGATAAGTTATAAAAAGTATATTTGCACAGATTAAAACAGCTATAAAGTTATAAAGATTATCCCCAGCAGGATCAACCAGCACCGAAACATGGGGAAGCCTGTATTATTTTTGGCCATATATAATCATCTATTACACATGTTTTGACGTTTTGATAACATTCTTAGCATATAAATAAATGTTAAATTTATGTTGATGTTACATTCTATTTCTCTCCACTGCAAGAACCTATTTCATTATAAGACAGTCTAGGACTATAAAAACATTACTATTGTAACAGAGACAGTATTTGGGAAAAGGCAGCCGAGATGAAATCAGCCAAACGCAGCACAAATAGTAAGTGAAGTTTGAAAACAAGTTCTGCTGGTCTGCCCCCCCCCGCAACCACTCATCTGACCACTATCACCAGGAAAAATGAAGTGTGGGGTTGCGGAGAGGCTCTGGATTAGGTCGAGACGCAGGACTATCAGACTGATGAGCTGACGGAAAGGCCGGGATGGGAAAACAGCAAACTTACATCCACCGCTTGCCCTGCTCTTTTAAAGTTTCCAGCAGAAGGTTCCGCGTATGCTTTAATGAAGAATGGCGAACGCCATCTGTAGATACACTGATGAGGCGAGCGCCAGCCCCCGTTGACCCAAAAATCTAATGCTGTTGCTGCTAAGATACTGATTAAGCTGGAATGAATCCATGCCAGACAGCAATAAATTAGAGTTTGAGTTTAAACCCGCAGCAGGCCGAGAGGTAAAGCTACGAAAGGCACTCACGCACAGCACGCTAGTACGGATGGCGCAATTCCATGCACACCTTCACACCTCCTCCCTCGCAGACCCCCAGACACCCGCCTCGCTGATGCCAAACACGTGCGTCAGAGTGGAACCGGTCCGGACGGAAGCACGGCTCGTCTGTTCTGGGGACTGGGGAGGGACCCCCTCCATCCGCCCACGCATGGCGACGGTGCAATCAGAGCATGGCTGCTGCGCGTCGGCCTCCCGACGGGAACATAACCCCAGCGCTGGCACGCTACATAATGGGCCCAAAGCTTCATTCAGAAGAATCCAGAAGGAAGGCAGTTTGAAATGGATTAAAAAGATGCAGGAGAACAATGTGTTCTGCCGACTCCAGACAGAGATTTCAGACTTACTGATTACTTCCAGAATGTTATGACGCTGGAAATGCACCATTCCCAATTTACCATAACCCTTTCCTAGCCAACCTAATTTATGATGTGTGTGCAGTCTGTTCTCCTGTTTAGCTTTATTGCATGATAAAAAGCCAGCTTAGCCTTTGCTTAGGAAGACAGAAGTCGCTATATATTTTGCAAGGATGATTATGAACCCTTCAGCTTCTTTAAGGAAAGTCACTGGCTTGCGCTTGTGGCACATATCTGTGTTCAGTCAGCTCAGAGAGCCAAAATGTATATGCTGTGTTTCTTATCTTCTTGATCGTCTTTTTGCTTTAGTTCACCGTGCTGCTATTATAATACAATTTTAACCCAACGAACACAGAAGGACAGCAAACTGACATGCAGCACATGTATCACTGTACATAAGTTTTGTAAGTTATCATTTTGGATAATCACATTCCCTGGTTTTCCTCATGAAGCCTGAACGGGAATTCAACGGCGGAGTCCAGCTTTAACACAAAATGACACAAAATCTACAAGTACAGCACCCCTCACCTCACAGCGAAGAGCGCCCTCTATTGACCATCAATACCACCAAGCAGCAACTTTCAGTTCCCCCCCAGAGGGCCCCAGCTAGGCTCAGTCCAGGCCCAGCCTTCCTCAGCATCAGGCGTTTGGCAGGCACGCAGGACAGGATGGCTCAGCTGCCAACATTCCAGCCACGCTGTGGTCCTCCGTGATTTCAGCGACTAATGCGAGTTGACTCACTGTGACATTTCTTCCATGTGATCTCGTAACGTGTGGTAGAAGGAAGCACACGCACATTCCTGCGATCCTTTACAAAGCTGCCACCAGATGATGGAGATTTTCCCAAAAGTCGGCCAACCAGTTAGCCGAGAGGCGGGCAGTGGGTTGTAGGGCTACATTTGCTCCTCATCTCACTCAGCAGCTGCTGTGCATGGTCAGCAGGGGGCAGTCTTACGCCACAGCGCCAGCACTGATTCATGAACATTGACAGTGACTTCATCCAAAACGTAACAGCCGAGTGATGAGAAAAGACTCCTAAATGTGTTTAGGCGACACTTTAATGTATACTAAGCTCTGCTGGGATTTAAGCAGTCATTTTAACTTCTGCCAACTGGAATAGCAGACATATAAACAAATAAAAACCAGGAAAGCAATTCGGATGCTAATAGGCAGCTTATGGCCCAGAAAGTGTTTTGTCATAGAATGTGGCTTTTTTCCATTAAGTAAATACTGGCTGTGTTGTTTTTCTTACAGTGTGAAGAGGGCAATGAATTCACTGTGTAATGCAGGTATCTCAGAAGGACATGATTTCCATGACAGATTCAGGGGGCTCAGCACTTTACAGAGAAAATTTAAAAATTACAAAATTGTATAATGTAAATGGGGCGGGGGGCAAAATGACATTATGTCTAGCTACTCCCCTGGGCAAATGACATGGTCACATTTATACAGAGGTGTTAAGGACACTTAGTTTCCTGACTGCTACCTGAAACTATCCTCATGTTCCAACTTTGGAGTAGATTCTGCATATATATTTCTCTGAAAGATGTCAGCTACACAGGGAAGAAGGTAGCCTAAAGTGTTGCCTTAGCCCAGCCTGCAGTGAGCTGCTCTTCCATGCCACAAGATGCCCTTCTCTGGAACTTTCTATTCTGTCAGCGATGCTAGCTGCTGGATGTAGATAAGTCCCGGGTCTGGACACGAGCCGGCTATATTTCAGTCTCTCCCATTCCCCCCCCCCCACTGTTACACGTGACGCCTGCACCATCCACGCGGAAAGAGATGTTCCCTGAGCAAACGGGAAGTGTCACGATGTGAAGAATGCCATGCATCTACACTTCAAAGGAACTGTCATTATCACCACAGAGCTGGTCACTTTGGATACAGACAACTGACCTCATTCCAACCTACAGCTGTTCCGAGCTCCCTTGGGCTACACAATTATTTTGGAGGACCGGTCCTCCTGTTGCCCCAAAGTAAGCCCCAACCCTGAACTCTGGACAAAATGCACATCAGACATGGTTATTGGTCACTGACCAAATCCCAGAGTGTTTGTCTTCACTCAGAAAATTGTCCCTAATTTTCCATGACTGAAAAACATATGTGTTTCAAGAACTCTGGCATCCAAGGTCCTCTGTGGTACAGTGAGGTTAAAGGACTGAGTGGGTTATTTCATATGATGGTCAGGTGTTTATAAGACTTCATAAGGCGCTAGATACTAGACATACCTATAAATTTGACCAGCTACTTACTTAGGCAGGTCATTTGCACCTGAAGCAGTTGTACCAGAGCTTCAGCTTGTCTTATCCAAGACAGCTGCATGTGTTATTTATTTATATATTTATTTTAATTGCACACCATACTTCATTCCTCTAGGGGAACATTATATTTCAGCATAAAATTTTACACAATGCTGCATTGTTGCAACATTCTAGCTGCAGTGAAGTACAGTCTATCTCAGTGACTGTGACTGTTTAGCATCCTGTTCTACTAATGGGTAATTTTAAAGTGGTATTAATATCTTAAAATGCAAAGACACATGTATGTTAATCATATACGGCATTATATACAGTGCATTACAAGACAGTCGCCCTAAACTGTCCTACATCTATATTTCTCTAGGCTTTGATTAATTTGCTATTGAAGAGAACGCAATACCATTCTGCAGAGTTTGAACACAGGACTTTAATACCTCCACCGACCCCACCTACCCATCCTGCCTGCCTGGCCCACTCTCTGGCTGCAAGAGAAGGCGCCCCCCAGAGGAGTGGAGGGCGCTCTTTCTTTTATCGCAATACCGTTCACTGGATTTCAGCGTCTGCTGCATAGGAGCCGCCATATTGTCAGCCAGGAGTCGCTGGGAGGTAATATAATATACATACACTATATTATATCGTATTATTTATCCCCCCGTGTAAATGCACGCTTGATTTTCGTAAAGTGTGACCTGTATTTATTCGTTATTGTAGCAGTTAGTAGGCGTACGTACGTTTTTCTCTCCTTGAGGGAGTTATTGCTGGACTTCTTTCTCCTTTCCCTGGGATATATCCATCTCCAGCTTGTTACGTTTAATACCACATTGAGGACAAAAAGCCACTGGAAATAGATCCTCACAGTTACACGGCCCGGCTTGGCGGCGTTGGGTTTAAACCAGTCTCTCCTTGTAGCAAACGGGCTTTCCGAGGTTCGGTCCAGCAGCGCTCGCCGTGTTAGACGCCGAAGCCCTCACTCCGTTGTCCAGCCTGCCCCTCAATGAATGGCTGCTTAGCCTCCGATACGGCGGTGTAGGGGTGGACCCGGCTTGGTGGGGATGTGCCGACAGCGGAGATGAACTACCGCAGCTTTGCTATGTGTGGAGGAAGCCATGGGGACCTTTTGCGGCCGACTCCGGTGGGCGCGAACCATTAACGTTAGCCAGCCGGCGTGCTTCAGGTGGTTCGCTGTGGTAACGGGTGTTAGCCGGCCGGCTAGCCGTCCCAGTCGGCGTCCCTCAGGTACTTCATTGGGGTAACGTGTGTTAGCCGGCCGGCTAGCCGTCCCAGTCGGCGTCCCTCAGGCACTTCATTGGGGTAACGTGTGTTAGCCGGCCGGCTTGCTTAAGGTACCTCGTTCGGGTAACTTGTGTTAGCTATCGGTCGCCAGCTAAGAAAACCCTGTGAACTGAATCTCCATTCATCTCCAGGCGGACAGTGTTTCTCCTGCTACAGGTACCAGCTAGACATATTTCTTGCAGAACTAGCCTGCTAGGCATATTGTTAGTCCCCTATAATTTGGCTAATATACCTGGCGTTGGGAAAGCCTCTGAGATGCAAACCAAGTATGGATAGATTCACCTGATCGCTTTATACAGGCTGCCTCTACATATAACTCTCTGCCCGACAGCGTTTGAGATGTTCTGATTAGGATATATACAGGGATAAAACATCTACTCAGTTCTTAATGGTAATGCCTGCGTTTGGCTCTTTGAGTTAGGGCTCTACCCCGTGATCAGAAAGATGTCGGTTCAAATCCCGTGTCTGACTTACTGATCTCATTATAAGAACTTTGAGTGAGTCTCTTAGACTCTTTTTCTCCAGAGACACTGTCAGACTTTGATTTCTGGCCCTCGATTGTATGTGGCTTTAGACAAAAGTGCCTACTAAGTGAGTAAATGTGTTTTTTTGTGTTATTCTTAATGATATACCTATTTAAACACTCAGTTTGCGTGAGGCATCCTTAACGAGAGTATTGGTTTGGCGGGGACTTCAGTTCCATTGTTAATTAAACCTGTGTTATTTTATTCACAGCAGTTAAGTAAAGATAATGTTTGTGATTTGAAGATGCTGAGGAATTACACTTGTTGTTTTTCTACGTGTAAAATTTTGCCTGGCACAAAGACCACCATGTATTCTGTCTTGTATATGACATCTTTTGAAAGCCCACCTGTGCATTGGGAACAATGTGGCTGTGTAGTTGTTTCAAATCCCGTTGAAGCTGGTTTATTTGAGGCTAGTTCCCTATTCATTGTGCCATTTTTACCTTTTATGGAGATTACAAGAATGATGGTTCCAGGAAATAAGTTGAATTGAAAGTATAGGAATCAAAAGTGGCAGGTGGATTATAGATCCGGAATGGAGGTACGCTGTTGCTTCTCCTTTCGTCTGTGGTGGGTTGTGTCATAGCTGTGCTGTCGCTTTCATACGCTGGCCTCATGGATGGAGGGTTCCACACAGCTTGTGAGGGCAAGTCACCTGGCTTTACAGAGCGCGTTCTGTTTTGGTGCAGAGGTTTGAAACACAGCTGGGATACTTCAGGTGTGTCAGTTGCTCTAGTTGCTTTCTTAGAGAGCTGAAAAACATTCAATTATTCAATGGCTTTGTGGATAAAGGAACTAGCTACTTTATTTTCTGACGTAATCGTCATCCATCCAGCCGCTTATCCTACTGGGTCGCGGGGGGTCCAGAGCCTATCCTGGAAGCAATGGGCACAAGGCAGGGAACAACCCCAGATGGGGGGGCCAGCCCATCACAGGGCACACTCACACACCTTTCACGCACACATGCACACCTAAGGGTAATTTAGCGACTCCAATTAGCCTCAGCATGTTTTTGGACTGTGGGGGGAAACCGGTGTACCCGGAGGAAACCCTACGACGACATGGGGAGAACATGCAAACTCCGCACACGTGACCCAGGGGGAGACTCGAACCCGGGTCCCAGAGGTGTGAGGCAACAGTGCTAACCACTGCACCACCATGCCGCCCCCGCAATCATTATGTCAGTTTTAAACTGGAGGCCATGAGCTGGCTGACAGGAAGCTTTACCTCCCGCTCCCTTCTCTTACAGGTGATCCACAGAACAGCACCCTCACCACCTCGTCCAGAATATGTCTGGCCCGGTTCCAAGCCGATCCAGAGTTTACCCTGATGTGAACACGCAGAGACCCCGGGAGTACTGGGACTATGAGTCGCATGTTGTCGAGTGGGGGTGAGTCTCAGCGCAGTGCACAAGGCAGGCTTCCTCTGTCTGGCCACTCTGCTGTTCCGTTTTGCTGTGGGGTGGCTCATTGCTCTGCAGTTTGGACTCTATCTGAGATTGGAAGGTTACTGGTTCAAATCCCATAGCTGGCAGAGTGATGTCACTGTTGCGGCTGATTTATATTTCTGTGTTGAATCTGCGGCATCTAGCCACGTACCCACGGGCCCTACACTGTAGCCTGATCCCTGTAATAACATTTCTGCAGTGGTGCAGGTCAGGGTACGGCGTAGGTTATGTGGCTAAGCTGTACTGTGGATTGTGCACAGAAGCATAGATCAGTCTTTAAGCCCTTGAGCAAGACTCTTAACACTAATTACCGCAGAGATGATGTCTGACCTGGCTTTCTAGTCTGGTTTTTGTGTGTTGCTTTGGATAAAAGCATCTGTTTAATAAATCTAAGTGAGTGAAACCACAGTTATTTAAGTTTATTTGCACATACAAGTAGTCTGAAAGTGAAATTGAAATGAAGAGGATGCATTTGCTGTGTGTCCTCTGCTCACTGACATGGTATTGGCTGCAGAATTGATTTAATGGTTTGTAAGATGTCTATTGGATAATGTAGCTGGTTCATTCAAAATTCTTATATTGTACCTTTTTAAGTAGTGGCTTGGCATTTTGAATTATTAGGAAATGTCCTTTTTGCTGTATTAGGGTTTCTGCCTAGAGCCTTTCATTATCACGTTGAATTTTTTTATTGCTTCTTTATTTTTTTTTAGTTTGACTATTTTATTTTTAATGATGGTGTTTTCTGAAAGGGCGTCGCTTGCTGTGGTGCCCAAGGTTACTCATTAGAGGTTCATTGGGTCTGATTTACCAGAGGGTGGTTTTCATGTTGCATTTTGCATGGTACTCAACCCAAAAGTCTTCAGGAAAGGTCCTGCTACACCTTAATCAATGTGAAACTCTTAGCTGTGCATGCATGTGCAGATAACCTCTGAGTATAAACCAAATGTGGCTGTCGCTGCTAAGCAGTTCTGTGTGGGTGATTGTCTATTTTGAGAGGAATGTGTATTTTTTTGTGTAGTATGACATGGCGCACTGTGTTAAAGGACCACTGTTTGTCTCTACAGCACTGCGGGGAAACGATGTAAATCTCCTCTGATTATTCCAAATAATTATTATTCAGTAATTTTGAGATTTATTTTCCCTAATAATGCTCCATGTTTTTCTTAACGCCTAAACTTGGTAGCGAATTTATTTGGTTCCAACTGACCTCCTACTGCTTTCGCCATTTTTCTGTTTCTCGCATGCTGTCCCTCGTGCATTTGCTGGTGTGTTTGCTTTATCCAGAATGTTTTTGTTCCTCAGAAACCAAGATGATTATCAGCTTGTGCGAAAGCTGGGCAGAGGGAAATACAGTGAAGTCTTTGAAGCCATAAACATCACGAACAATGAAAAAGTTGTTGTCAAAATATTGAAGGTATTTCCCCCCCCCCCCCTTCATTCTTCAGCTTTGCATGAACGGTCTTGAAATGGCAGCATTGCATTTGTGGCTGTATCAAGCTGTGTTCTTTATCTATGCAAAATCATGAATCTTTAAGTCATTAATCTTGTACACCAAACAAATGAAATTATTGTCTACAGCCAGTAAAAAAGAAGAAAATCAAAAGAGAAATTAAGATTCTAGAAAACCTAAGAGGCGGACCCAACGTAATCACACTTCTAGATATTGTCAAAGATCCTGTGGTGAGTTGATTTATTATTTAACTCTAAGCTCATCCTGTTAAACTCAGAATTCGGAATAAAACGTCACCTTTTTTCTTTCTGTTCGTCAGTCACGGACGCCAGCACTTGTTTTTGAACATGTAAACAACACAGATTTCAAGGTGAGGAAACGGGCCACGGAAAGCTTGTTCTTGACCTTTACACCTCTGATGTGCTGCTAAATGATCGCCTTTTGCCCTCCCTGCAGCAGCTGTATCAGACGCTATCAGACTACGACATTCGCTTCTACATGTATGAAATCCTAAAGGTGAGGCCATCCGCTTGCGATTGCTGTGTTTCTCATGTGAGATGCTCTTAGATTCTGTGGGGGGGTTCAGGGAGTCCAGATTCCTTGTTGCAATTTCAAGGTGTCCAGTAACCAGTAAGGTTGTTTTTTCCCGCTATGTTAATGGTATCAGCTCTCCAGTAATGTCAGCCTTTGGGTGTTTTTGTACAGTGTGTATTTCATTTGACGCGTTAATACTTAGTATGTCTCTGTGTGGATTTGGCCGTGACAGCGTGCAGCACGCCACGTGCTTCAGTATCATGGCTGTGCAGTTAGCGTATATGTTATCTGTTTGTCGTTGATATGTAGTTCTTACCTGCTTCTTGCAGCCCCATTCATGTGTTGCCTTTTTCCCGTTTCGTTCATCTAGGCCTTGGACTACTGTCACAGTATGGGGATCATGCACAGGGATGTCAAACCTCACAACGTGATGATCGACCACGAACACAGAAAGGTACCGAATGCATGTGCTCATCTCGCTCGTTGTTTGTGTTGTAGTGAGCTTTTTCGTTGTTTTATGAGTAGGGCTTTTGATGATGTCCTAGTAGGGTGCTGCTACATTATTAATTTGCTGGTTGTGTGAGGCTGAAGTCTTATCTAATGTGCGGTGGCATCTGTATTGGGCAAATGATGCAAAAAGGTATATGATTAATATATGTACTGTTACTGTATAACATATCTCCCCATGTGACTGTTGGCCCATGCTTGCTCAGGTCGGTTAACTGCTGATGTGTCTGCAGCTTCGCCTTATAGACTGGGGCCTGGCCGAGTTCTACCACCCCAACCAGGAATATAATGTCCGTGTGGCTTCCCGGTACTTCAAGGGCCCCGAGCTGCTGGTGGACTATCAGGTAGGGCCTCGGCGAGACGCTCCTTGTTGCTCTTGTGTTACTGATCAAAATGAAAAACTTTTGTTGTCATCACTGTCATGGTCGTCGCCTGTTTCAGATGTATGACTACAGTTTGGACATGTGGAGTTTGGGCTGTATGCTGGCCAGCATGATCTTCAGGAAAGAGCCCTTCTTTCATGGACATGACAACTACGACCAGGTCTGACCTGGCTTTTGCACATTTGAACGTGGTGATGCCATTTCGTCACAAACCCATTGTCTTTTGCTAAAAGTAGGACTGCTGCTCTCATAAATGTTCTTGCAGGATTCTTAGTTAAAGGGAATTTAAAGAACTTATAGCATTGACAACATCAGTCTGTGGGAAGTGCATACAAGGGTTCCCCAGTTCCCGGAGGTCTAGTCTGCAACACCGTTTGGATTTCTCTGCTGAAACCCATGTTGCACAGTGGCCCTCCAGGACCAAAATTGGGGAACCCTGGTATATACACAGTTTTAGCTATTAAATGTCTTGTATAGATGCTACAGGCAGAGAACAACACAGGATGGGGCAGCAACCCATCGCAGGGCACAGTCACACACCATCCAATCACACAGGCGTGTACACCTATGGGCGATTTGGCAACGCCAACTAACCTCAGCATGTTTTTGGACTGTGGGGGGGGAACCGGAGTGCCCGGAGGAAACCTCACAATGACACGTGGAGAACATGCAAACACCACGCATATGTGTGGAATTGAACCAAGGTCCCAGAGGTGTGAGGCAACAATACTAACCACCGTGCCACCCCTTAGATGATAACATTATCATTTTAATATTTACAGCTTGTGCGGATTGCTAAGGTCCTGGGTACAGAAGACTTGTATGACTACATTGACAAATATAACATCGAACTAGACCCACGTTTCAATGATATCTTGGGCAGGTGTGTATCTCTGTAATCCAGTCAAAATATTTAATGTTACAGGACAGGAATACTTCATGAACTGATGGATTGTTACTCTTCTTTCACACCTACATTGTCCTCAGACACTCTCGCAAGAGGTGGGAGCGCTTCGTCCACAGTGAGAACCAGCACCTGGTCAGCACAGAGGCCCTGGACTTCCTGGACAAGCTGCTACGATATGACCACCAGGCCCGGCTCACTGCCCGGGAAGCCATGGAGCACCCCTACTTCTGTGAGTGCCCCTAACTCGGCTCACCCTGACCCTAACCCTGCTCCT
>JAODJX010000136.1:5155645-5169302 GCA_026776945.1 Isichthys henryi | reverse complement strand
TCGCCATTTTTAGGGACGCCTTAATCCCTCCCGACACAAAACTACACGTTTTGTCAGCATGCAGGAGACAACTCTAGGCAAGCAGGCTGCCCAGGAATGCCAAAGAACATGCCCTGCTACCAGTCCGTGTAAGACTGATAATGCAACGTCTAACAGAACATAATACGTAACACTCACAACTCAGTGTGTTAGGAAATGTGCATTCAATTCTGTCCAGGGTGTCCCCAGCCTTGTGCCCTGTGCTTCCTGGGATAGGCTCCAGGCTCCCTGCAACCCTGCACTAGAGAAGAGGCATGAAAGATGTATGGATAGATGGTTAAATGTGTTAAGGCAAAGCAAAGCTCTCCATCACGTACATTTGCCACTCCAAACTCCTCTGACATGGTGCTGGGATGACTCGGTGAACCAGCACGTTTGTCTCTCGGCTTTTTGGCAAAAGAGGAATCGTTCCCTTCAGGCAGTAAAAGTCTAAGTGGATGTAAAGCCCATACTGCCAGCATGAACTGCACTTAAAAATAACCTGTGTTGATCCAGAGTCAACAGCCCTCATGTATATTTCATAAAAGAAAAGTTAAATGAAGCTTGCCAAACTTGAGACTGGAGCTCTCTCAAGAATCTACCAGATTAAAAATAACTCTCAGATCCAGTAAAAGGTTAACATTCTGCCTCTGGAATGTCAACAGTAAGCTATTAACGGCGCAGAGCCATTCTAAGACGCGCTCTAATCGCAGCCGCCGCTCCCCGCGCTTCCCCAATGTGACGGCCTGCAGCACCTGCCGCGTGTCAATACAAGCCCCCTGACATTCAGTTGGAGCCAGCATCGACTGCCACGCCTCTGCCAAGCAGCCTACCTCAGCACAGGCAACCACCAGGGAAAACAGCATCTCCTCATGTTACAAAGAGAAAGCTGTACAGCTAAGGGCCACAGCCACAGTTACTCTATACGAAGCCAGATTCCAGCAGCACTAGGCTGGAGTCAGTCAGCCAGAGGAGCATCTTTGAATCTTGCAGGAGTCGCAAAGCAGCTTGCACCTGATCCTGCTCCTCTTTGTCAAATGGCTGGCCAATCACTGGCCAGGGACAGACGAGGAGACGTTAAGCAGGAGGACACGTCTCGCATCAGGCCCCTGTGTTGTTTTTATGAGGTTGTTCCTTGACTATGCATTTCTATTTTAGAGAGAGAGAGAGAGACAGAGACCACAATGAGAGAAAGAGCCCCTGCCAGGCCCTGTGCACTGGAGTGGGGGGGACCTCACTGGCTCCCATGACAACTGGGAAATGTTGACAGGGGAAATGAGAAACACATGTGGGGTTTGGAAGCCAGCTGTGCTCAGCCCTATAGGATGGGTAATGACACCACACCGTAGCTATGAGGAGAGGCAGGGTGGGGGGGGGGTGGGGATTCACACTCAGCATGGGTCCTCTAGCCGCTAGCTGCTTCATGCAGAATAGAAATCTATTTCGCCAAAGACTCTCTGGATGTATTATGGGATTCTCCCTTTGTGCAGTCAGGCTACAGTTGAAGCGGGGGGGGCGGTGGTGGATGCAGAAAATCTCCGACCTTGAGACCAGATGTAAACGGATCCAGCAGGGCCAGACAAAGCAAGCTGGACTGTGCGTCACATATGGACTGTTGGTTGTGGGGCTGCCAGCTTAAAGTGATGCACCATGATGCAACCCGAAACACGGATGGTCATCGTAGTGAGAGCTCACCAACAGAAACGTCTGCTTTTTAAAGGCACATGAAGTTACAAAATGTAAAGTCAAGAAATGGTACCTGAAGCACAGAGACAGACCGTCATATGGACAGGTACACAGAAGGATAAATGGATGGACGAACAAACAGATGGATGGACAGATGCACATGCACACGATCCCTAGCCACCCCACCACTCACCATGACTGTGATGCCATCCCGCTCCAGTGGTGTTTTATCATACGTAACCTCACACACTCGCACCACGGTTGTTGCTCCATACTTCTTCAGATCCTGCAAAGTTACAGAGAGTAGAGGGGGTATTAGCTGGGAAGAAAGAAAGGAATTGAAACAATGCGTATGCCTTTAAGGGCCGTGGCGGTAAGGCATATGCCTTTAAGGGCCGTCAGGAATTCAACATTACCCACAATGCACTCTTCTCTATATCCATGAAGGCCTGGCATTGTTTAACTCCCTCCATTTTTATCTTTGCTATGCAACTGTGGCCCTATGACTAGTATCCATGGCAACTGGAGGTTTTCAGCAGAGGTTATCCTATAAGACCTGGCTCTCCCTGTGAAATAATGCAAGCTATGCAGCCAGCTCCCAGCATGCGATTCTTATCCGAAACGTAGATCGGTGCGGGGGATGCATCAGGGCAACAACTGGTTTTTTTTTTAACTACAGGCCCAGACAAAAAAAAAAACAAAAACAACAGAAGCCTCCAGCCAGTGAAACACACTCAGTAGCTGAGTTCATGAACATCCAAAATATACTCCAAACAAGACAAACTACAGCTAGTTAGCAAGCTACTTTTTTAGAACTAAATCCAATGTTTCAACCTTTCCAGAAACATTGGATCCTATACCCTACCGAAGGTCTGCACCCAAGACGGGCTCTCACCTCAATAAAAGTGCTGAGGGTGGCATTAGTGGGGTTGTGCGTGATCAGGAAGCGCATGTTCTTGTAGCAGACCTCTACTGGCGCGGGCCGGTTCATCCTGGCCATGACGATGTCAGCGCCCACTCCCAGAGAAGAGGGGCCAGATCTCAGAGGTCCCCAGACAATAATTAATAATCAAAAAAGAGAAAAAAAAGAATCCCAGTGCTTGCCACAGAGAGAGCCCTCCAAATCCGTCCTGAGCAACGGAAGCACTCAGCTGGCGTTCGCTGGCCCAGTTCCGAAGGCACCTTAACCCATGGGTGTGCTTTGGGGCGTCGCTCCGCTGGAACGCCAGGAAGCAGCTGGATGGCCTTGTCTTTCTCCTTGAGACTCGGGAGGTGTCAGGGCAGGGCAGGAGGACGGAACATCGTCCTTAGAGCCGGGCACCGAGATGTTGAGCGTGGCAGTAATGGCCGCTTCCCTGACAGAACTCCATCAACAACCTGAGGAGGAGGGGGGGCAGAGACAGAAGGGGGCTTAAGGTAGCACAGGACACAGCATTTCAAACTTAACTACAGATCTGAGAAACTCTACATCGAAAGTAATCCTAATTCTACATAGCTTTTTATAGCCGCTCATCACACAGGGGGACACCAGGAGAGGTGTTGCCACAACAGTGCACAAAGCTATTTATTATCGATATTTTAAATGTTAATATTTAGCTAAATTAATAGCCACTTAATTCAATGCTTTGAGAAACAAAAAAAGCAATGAACAGGCTGAACAAATGCTGCCGTATGACCAAGTTCTCTGTGAAATGCCGATTCACCTGGGTTAACTTCACTATCAAGCTTCATGGGAGAGAACACACATTTCAGTAAAGCAGGAAAAAAAAGTCTCCCATTGAACCATAACGTCAAACATGAGAAAAGTCACGGAAGCAAGCAGGTAAGACTGTAGGTGACACACGCAGCCATCGCACCTGAGACAACGGCAGCAGCCCTAAAACTGGCGGAAAACGGAAAACTGTCACGCCAAAGTCTTAAATGGAGCAGACGCCACCTGACAAGCATCCTGGTATTCCTGCCTTTGATCTGCCAGCCCCACGACCCCCATTCACCGACCTTGCTTACCTTTCACTTCAGATCAGGCTTTTGCTTCCGAGGGGAGGGGGAGGGGGTGTCCGACAATGTCAAGAAAATAGTCGCTATTGCTGACAGTAAAAAGTGTCCAGCACCCTGAATTGCCATATGACAGTAACAACATTCACCAGTCAATGTCACAAACAAATGCACACGTAAAGGTCTGGGAGGAGGAGTAGCCCCCACACCCTCCCCAGCCTAAAAATAGCACGTCCAATAAGTCTAATAGGAAAGGCCTGCACTGTTATGCAACAAGTACATAGATTTAATAATATCCCCCATGAATCCTATTTTACCACATTTGACAAATGAGACCTCATTATGAAAAATGAAATTGTTGTTGCTTAAAAATTCAGCGCATTCAAAATTAAAAAAAGAAAAAAAAAAAAGAGAGAAAAATAATAATACCATGTAACTAAATTAAGTACATAAGATTCACGGCTAAAGGCGCTTGTTGACTGATACATCATAATGTTACACATGCAAGCTATATATTTGTGTTAGGATTTGAAAGTAATTTTTCCATCATTTGTCACCAGCAAAACGAAGAATCTTGTCATTCCTTTTATCTTCCCAACATTTTTACTGTCAGGTAATTAGCGGCCACTGGCATCCCTGGAGCCAACCATGTGTCACAGAGGCCCAGAGGGGGGGTGGAGGTGTCACTTAGGGGCTACGGTGATCAGACATGCTGCTGCATGGAGAACATCTCCCCACCACACACGTACACATACGCCTCCACCCCACCCCAAGCTCTGCACCCCACTGCTCGCCCAGCCGCCTCGCTGTGGACGACAGGAAGGAGAGATTCAGTTCTGAGTTACATAAATAAGACACTGGGAACAGAAGGTGACACTCGAGGACAGGAGATGTATCCAGGAGGCTCTGAACCCAATTTCATAAGAGAGATGCAGACTGAGCACTTTGCTAATAAGGGATATCAGAACAGGCTGAATGGCAGCTGATAAGTCAGCGGGGAAGCTCCTTATAAGGCTCAGGGCTCTGAGACCGTCTCCGCTCACCTGCATCGCAGCCACACACATGCCCAGGTCTGAGTCATGCTTGAGCAGACAGCTTTTATTTTCCAATAATTCCTGGTACCTCAGGAAGTTAGCGTGTACGGTAATTCTCGGGTCATGTAAATAGCCTATAAATAAGCATCCAAAGTCTTAAATTAGCCAAATTATTTCAGGTAGCCCCTGGCAGGCGGAGCAAAGGGGGGCAGGGGTTTCCATTACAAGTGATGGCCTCTGAAGCCTGCCATAGCACAGCATAGTCAGGCCTGCGTCAGTTGGGGTAGGCCTGCGCCGGACAGCTCGGTCGCATTGTTTTGACATGGCTCTCTGGGGGCACTTCCCTACTGGATAAATATGGAGCCACGTCTCCACACCACCTGCTCTGCTAAATTTAAAGCAGCAGCCAGCTGCCGGCTAATAAATTTAGCTGTGCTGAAATCGAGAGCTGGGATGGAGAGCCACTTTTGAAGCAATCATGCCACTGGCATACGAGATGCACGTGTAACGGTGTGTGCTTTCAGGAGACAATCACCCAACGAGCCGTGTTCAGTAAGGCAGTTGGTCCTGGGAAAACAAGCGGTGTATATGGGAAAATAATGGCAAGGGGGGGGTCTCCAATCCACAGGCAGGCTCTGCTTGTGAATCAGGTTAGCAATTAAAAACACAAAACACTCCTTATTGAGCTCAACAGGTGATAGCTCATATTTTTCTTTGAAAATAAATTGTTAAAAATAAATTAGAACATCTTCAGTCTGCTGACTGCCTTGGCACAGAGCACTGACTGCATGCAGCAGAACCAATCCAAGCCCCTTATTAACACATTAAAACAGGTCTCTCTTGCTTTAAGGCTCAGTCACTGGCAATTACCCAGAAAATCCACAGTCTTCCCTAGAAAGGTTAAGCTATTTCGGCTGCGCAGAGAAAAATTACATGCCTTGTTTCATAAATGGCTAATAATCAAAAATTACCCCTACCCATCAAAGTAAGTGTCCAACCACAAAGACTACTGGAAAGTTTCTTTCTTGTTCTCTCCTAATTAAACATCCATTACAGACCATAAGCTTTACTTACCAGTCAAAGGTTACCAAGGAGTGTGAAATTGTTGCATCACATGACCCGGCCACCTGACCTAAACACATTAGAAATGGTCCTGGTGGAGCTTAACCAGAGTGTGACGGAAAAGCAGCCAGTGAGTGCTCAGAATATGTGGGGACTCCTTCAGGACAGCTAGAAACGCATCCTAGGAGGCCACCTCACAAAGCTGGCACAGAGGAGAAAGTAGGCTCAACCAGTCCCTGGAGCAACTGGGGTTAAGGGCATTGCTCAAGCGTCAGTGGTGGGTTCACTCTGCTCTCCACAGGATTTGAACCAGCAACTTCTCTGTTCCAACCCATAGAGTCCTGCTCCCCAACAAATACTTTTAATACTCAGAATTATGCACTGACCAAAAAAGTATACATTTTTCTTTAAAGCATCACCTCTTCTTTGTCTCACTCATTTGAACAGGCCAAGATTGTGCCAAACATAACAGACAAACCCCTTTTCACACAGTCAAGACTAATGCATTTCAATACATGTACGGAACCATACTCAAACTCTTAAAATAAAAGCTTAATGATGCTCAAACTCATACACATTGTACAATAAAATTCTTACAGATACAGACAAGAGCTGTAATGTAGGGTTCAATCCTGGAAGACCAGTCAGATCCAGATCACATGAAGCCTTCACACCTTCCCTAGATATATTAGCACATTCATCAGACATATAGCTGAAACATTCAGACCAGATAAGAAAAGAGGTCATATGAAATAACTATTTATTGACTCTTGTGTTTATCATACTCAAACTGAACATACTGAAACTGATGCAAAAATTACCACATGGACAGAATCACGTCACTGCCAACCTCAGAGCAAGACCAAGGTCTCTTTGAAGTTTGTGAACGGTAGGATAGGAAGAGACATAATATACAGCAACTGGATTGGCACACTTATTAAACTGAAAATAAAATCACTCAGACGTTAAAGACCTCCCACCCCATAAAAATACATAGGTTTTTAAAAAAAAATAAATAAAAAAAAATCAAATTGTCATCTGAATTTTCACAAAATAATAATCCTCGAAAATAATATTGCCTTTGGGTTTGTGCAGCCATTTCCTCTCTTGATTCCCACTTATCCGGCAGCACATTATTTATTACATCACACATTGTTAGCAGGGCACAAAATTTTTGGAAAGGTCTTCTGTCACAAATGCGGTTTACGTTCAAGCCTCAATCACACAGAAATTTAAAGAGGTCAGGACACAACGCTTCGTCTTGTGGTGTAAACAGAACAGTGAGTCTACAGTAAATAGTCCACATTTAATCTGTGCCTGCACATGCCCCAAGTGGAGGCGTTGCAGGAACAGACAGATAGTGGCGGAATATCCCTGCCCTTCCCCGGGCAACTGCGTCACTGTGCTTACCTCCAGCCAGCTTCCGACAGGGTCATGCTATCTGTGCTCTTTGCCACCCACCTGTGACTAACCAAAAATTTAACCCTTTGCACCTGTGCCACAAGGGAATGGTACTCAGGATGTGCCGACTTCCTCCACCCCACGGAAGTAGCAAGTCTGCATAAGCCCCAGTGACTCATTTTTGAATGTCTTTTACTTTTGGATTAACTGCAGACAGAACGATATAAATAGAAAATGAGATGCAGTGGAGGGCAGAACCGAAAAAAAATCTCTTAATACGGATGGGATTCCAACTGCATTACTGACTCATTTATCCAGATACTTTTAGTGTCCCGGTTGGCATCCTGTGACGGAAACGGCACAAGAGAAAAGTTAATCTCAAACTACAGACCAGAGCATTGGTAGTGAAGCCTCCTGTTGCCTCCATTTCAAGGTTCCTGTTCACTAGAAATCTCTCACTGCAATGACTTCTTGGTCTATATAATTAGTCTGCTTTGTATATACTGGGTCCCGGTCAGCCTCTGAGATGTGCATTACAGAGTGCCTTTGGGGTGGGGGTGTGAGTCGTATGTACGGACTGTGACTTGGTTCGAAGCCCACCATCTGCGCCAATCATACAGGCTGCCACCTGACAGATAGAGGCAGGCGATTGCGAGCCCACATGCCGTGTTAGGGCCTGCATGAATCATTCAAAGTGACATAACTGCAAGAAACTTCTGCTGAATTTCATATAAAGTATCTGAGAATGAAAACAATGCAGCTTTAAAAAACACATTTAGGCAACAGGAACAGTCCAGCTAAAACACCATCACCATCACTGCATGGAAAAACACCACTGATAACAGACAGAATAGAGACCTCCATGTTAGCATGACACCACCCCTGCGATTATTAAAATAGCTGACTCCCCCAACAAAAATATTTTGGCCACCTTAACTTCAGTGTAGCCACACGACGCAAGTCTGGATTACTAAAAAACCCAGTGACACTAATTCAACTGACAAACAGCCAGACGTCATCAAAAATAGATTCTTTCCGTTTGCATGTGCAATGCCGTAACTATCAGTTTTTTTTTAACCATTGCAGGAATTTCTATTGCTTAATATTTTTGGAAGGTTTAAAATGTTATGACTCAGCAAAGAAAAGAAATCACATCCTCTAATAACTGATGTTTACTTAACAAAGCAGTAAAACTGAGCACATGAAGTTGTGCAAATATTTAGATAATACAATATTCAAAATAAATACCGTCAACAAAATTCCTGCTGAAAGGTTAACAAAGTTTGGGAACACCTCACTCACATCGGAGGTCCTGCCTTAAAAAGCCCAGCATTACAGCACAGCCACAGCACTTTTTACAAGGTCCACTCAAGTGAAGACCACACTAGACGCAAAATCTTTTCCAGAGTCAGATATTCCCTTATCAGGTCAGGAACAGCCTTTTCCAAAGGACGCAAATTAAATAAATAGACATCTTCCGGTAAGTGCCCGGCTGGGATTCACGTGAGCCCGTCTCCCCTCCAATCAACCACGTTGGCCAGACCTGTAACCATGGCAGCTCAGTCACGGAGTGGCACACAATGCTGATAAACAAGTAATAGCTCAATAATGCAGCATAAATTACCGGCCCCCTATTACTGCAAACACGCTGGTGAGACTTAATTAAGTAGCATTAAATCAGGCAGCGACAGCACTGATCCAGGAACCCTCCAGGACAGCTTCCGCTTACGTACATGCTCCTCAGCAAGCAACAGTAAAGCTCTGTCTCTTTATTATACAGCCAAGGTGCTTATGTGGGCCAGCAGCATGTATCATATCATCTTGTCAGGTCAAGCACAAGGTCAGCAGGTCCCACAGAATGCCCTTAGGTCCCCAGTGGCTAGGCCCACCTGTCTACTATCAGTCAAACCTTCTGCCAAATACTCCATAGTCTGCCACCACCTTTCATCACTGGTTAAATGCCCATATTGCTTTCAAAGTTTGATTTAACTGGAAGTGATACAGTTTAACTGGGGGGTGGGGGAGAGAAAAAGAAAAAAAAAAACTCCTTGCATTTGCTGCTTTGAGCTCAGACAGCCAGAGGCAGAATCACACAAGGAAATTCTGGTATCTGTCTACCGACACCGCCTCCGAAACTCGCTTAGGTGCTGGAATCCGTGCCGGCTGGTTCTGCCATTAGCACGGTAGGGTCCTGCATAAATCCACCTGCCCCACACACGCAATTCCCATGCAAAGCAGCCGTACGCATTTCCATAAACGCTTCATTTTTACGGTTGGGCATTTGCGCAGCAAGTGAGCTACTGACACTTATAGCAGCGTGCTTTGCCCTTTCACAAAGAACAATGCAGGGATCTCACTATCACGTGTTGACAGGTTGGAATGTTTCTGTTGCCATGACAGTGAGGGGAGGGGGGTTGATCCATTTACAAACCAAAAGGATCATTCCCTATTAAAAAAAAAAGGTCAAACATACAGGACTTTCTTAAAATTTCACTTTCACCTAATTAACTCAATGTTGTTGGTCACCTGGTCCATCCCAAACAAGCGGGATGATGAACAATTCCCAGGTGCCTCCCCCAGCCGAACAGGAATGTGCCCACAGGACGTGGCAAATGGCAGCGCTCTCAATGATACCACCATAAGCCCTTCAGAAGATCATGACCTCCCCCACTGGCCCCAGTTCGACACACAAAACCCTGCAGATTTCTTCAAATTTAGCAGAATTTTCATAACACACATAAGCCAAGTGTGTGAGGACTTGGCAGAAGCCCACAGGAAGCATTTCCCTTCACTGTGTCTCTGATCTTCCCCGGGGTCTCCAGGGCTCCATCCTCTGGGAGGGCGGAGGGGATTGATCAAGAGAGAAATTAATGGATAAACTAACCAAAGGTCTTTCAAAAAAGCCATGTCAATTAAAGGTAAAACATTTAAACTGACTTAAGTAAATTCGGACTTGCTCAAAAAATATATGAGATACATTGTTTACAAAAGTACTACAGCAAAAAGTTCATAAATCATGTATTCATGTGTTCTTTAGTATGTGTTATCAGTACATTTTTGGCTTAAGTGTTTTTTGCTGTAAGGTGTTATGAATGATATAGGAATGTACATTTGACTTGCATAAAAGTTTGTGGAATGGATTACTTGCGTCAATCGAGAACTACCTGCATCATGGGCAAACACAGCATATGTTGAAAAACAAGCGTCACCCTCACTTTAAAACTGCCAATTACTTTGATCTACCTTTGTAGACAACAGACTGGAGTAAACCACTAATTCAGAACTGCAAAACTTCTTAAAATGCATCCTTCCAATACAATTGCAAGCATGTACACTGAAGCATATTTCAATCAACTTTCTAACCCAAACTGACAAGGAAAAAAAAAAAAAAAAAATCAATACATACTTTATCCAAAATGCGCTACAAAAAAAGTCCTTTTTACAAGTAAACCACTGACACAAAGGCCCATTCAAGTTTAAAATGCATTTACTGAAAGTTCTAATTCAGAGAAATGGCTGACCATGTTGATAATGACTCATGGCTTAAGTGTCATGCAGGTTAAGTGGACAGCAGCCTCAAAATTCGGGGGGGGGGGGGGGGAACAAAAATGGAGAGATGCCAGGCTATGAAATTAAGACCTCATATCTGGCTTCCTCAAAGCCAAAATGACACTCACTGCACTTCCACATACACCCCCTTAAAAACAATACACTTCCTGCGCCCCTCTCTTTTCTGGATTATAGTATGCATCTCTTTCACAGCTTGCGAGTGCAGTGAAGCCTGTGTTCAATTAGGGAACCGAAATGCCAGTTTAAAAGGAGAGGCCAGTTCCTTTGGGAAGGGCAATATAACCATATTCCTCCAGCTGCTGCTTCCACCTCAAAACTCTACTAGTTCACTTTTTTTATGCGCTTCTGGAAGTGAGCCAGCAGCAGCAGGCCTGGGGTAGCTCTGGGCCTGTTTACTTGGCAGGTTTCCAGGGGCAAAGGCTGCCTGGGGTGATGTTAGTGGAGGGGAGGATGGTTAGAGGACTGGTTCAGCTTTTGAACCTGTGGTAAATCGACGTCGTCTCAGCACAGCGGGTTCCTCTGCTGGGGAATGACTAAGGCTGCATGGTTTCAAAAGCCATTTGAAATACAATGCAAATAAACACTGCAGATAAATTCTGAGTCCCAAATGTAGGTCACACTGAAAACCTAGACAAAAAAGGAAAAAAAACACACACCACACATGCCCCAATTTGGCATTTGCCAAAGATGTTCAAAAAATACGTGTCATTCAAATAACAGTTGCAGTTTCTACTGCAGTTAACAGCATATTTGCCAATAAGTGTGGAGCATGCCATCGGGAGATAAAGAAGCATTACACTCATAGCAATGCACAACCATGAACTTCGGGAGTAGACTTTTCCTTCATTCTTTCAAACATTGAAATGTTGAGTTTTGTGCCCGCCACGCTATCAGCCTCAGTGCAAACATTTTCCCAATAAAAGGGGTGTTACCCAGGGACCCTCCCCAAACCAACGTTTCACTTACATAACACACACAACCATGAGTAGCATCCACTCCCCAGGTAGGAGGAATCCCAGCCTTCTGAGAGGCTTCCTGTGCAGCCTGTGAAGGTCCAGAGAGCAGGGTGGGACTCACCTTTTGGGTCTTGGATTGGAGCTGTGAAGCCCTCAGCCCTGCCTAAAGCTTCCAATTTGGAATGAATAGAACGCAGGTATTACCTTAAAAAATTAGGAAACCACTGCCCAGTGATCAGAAATGGCCAATTTTCGCCCTGATCATCACTAATTATTAGTTTATATATGGCCCAAGTTCCAACTCAGTTTCCACCCACTGTCATGTCCTCCACCCCTCCCACTAATGTTCGCGTGATAGGTGAAGTATGACACTTACGGGAAATACACAATATGGCCAAAAGTATGCGGACACGAATTTCCTGTTTAATCCACACCCACTGCTGACATGTATAATTAAGGTCACAGTTCTGCAATCTCCTGCAACAATAATCAGCAGAATGTGTGGTTGTTGTACAGGGGAGGTTAGTGACTTTCCACTTGGCACCATCACAGGAGGCCATCTTTCCATCAAGTCAGTTCACCACATCTTTGCCTTGATAGAATTCCGGTCAAACACAAGTTTGTGAAGAACAACACATCTGGAAAGTTTGGGTATGAAGTGGTCAGTCACACAAGCTCTCAGAAAGGTAGCATGCAGCAACTTCAGCAATGCTCCAGCATCTAATGGAAAGCTTTCCCAGAAAAGTATAGGCAATAACAGCAACAATGAACTGACCAACCTCATATTAATACCCTTGGTTTCGTAACGAGATGCTGGACAAGCTGGCGCCCACATACTTTTAGCCATATAGTGAACGTCTTATTTTATACAGTGTGGGACAAAGATGTTAAATTTCCAGTGTGTAAGACGTGAACAACAGGCTGTCGGAGGAATTATTCCAAAAACTTTTGTACAACCAATTAACTTCTTTCTTCAATTAAAAGTCATTCTTCACACGGGCATTCTTCACTGCCATGAGGCAGAAAAGTGGTGACACTGGGGGAAAAGACCCAAAATATGGATGAAATATGGATTTCAGATACCCCTCCATCAATCGCCATCTTATCGTGGTGGAAGGGTTTGCATGCTTCCATGATACTAGGAGTTATGTTGTTGGGAGCAATTGCCCCTAGTTGGGTCGCCCAAGGCAAATTGGTCCTAGGTAAGCGTCCACACTTAGTTCAAAGAAACTCGCATAAACTCGTATAAAGGACCATGTTACCCCTCCCAGATTGGAGAGACTTTGTGCGTACATGCTGCGGACATACTAGTTACAGACTTCTGTGCTAACCACAGTTTGTCCAAACACTATGTTCACACCAGAGCACCCTAGGTCGCAGTTCAATGATTGATTTTGTAAATGTATCATCAGATCTGCGTCCGCCTGTTTTGGACACTCAGGTGAAGAGAGGAGCTGAGCTGTCAACTGATCACCATAAGGTGGCACGTTGGATTCGATGGCGGGGATGCTGGATAGACCCAAACATTTAATGAGGATGTGCTGGTAGCATCTGCCGGAGGCCCCTGTCTGGGAGATCTTACATGGACATCAGGGACAGTGCCTTTGGATTGGCAGACTGGGGTGGAGATCCCAATGGGGACCAAAGGGGACCAGAGGATGTATTCCAACTTCAGGGGCATGACGCTCATAAGCCTTGCTGGGAAGGTTGGTCAAACCTCAGATCCAGGAGGAACAATGTGGATTCCATCCAGGTTGCAGAACACTGGACCATCTCTTTATCCTCACAAGGATGCTGGAGGGTTCATGGGAGTTTGCCCAACCAGTCTACATGTGTTTAATGAACTTGTAAAAGACATAGGCATCATTCCAAGCAAACCTGAGATGTTTTCTTCACGGTAAGTGATTTTCTAGTGATATTAAGTGATTCTATCAT